>CABHPQ010158791.1:1052-17384 GCA_902168405.1 Peromyscus aztecus
AAAAAAAAAAAAAAAAAAAAAAAAAAAAAAAAAAAAAAAAAGAACAATCCCAACAGAACACCCCTCCCTTCTGGATTATACAGAAAGTGTGGCAAAGGCAGACATTGGACTAACAAATATAGATCAACAAGGGACAGTCAAGGTAATCTTTTGCCATCGGGGAAACTCCCTGAGGGGCCTCTCACAGGCCCCCATATCAAATTTGGTTTCATCCTTTCCTGTCACCATGGGAGAAACTCCTTCTCAGAGCAATTAAAGAACCTAATGCCTATTGTCAAAAGCCATACTGCTCTGGATAATAGAACACCTTTAGAAAATAAAACAAAAGTTTAAGGAGAGACCATAAATCAAAATTGATAAAGATTAGATTTGGAAACTCCCCAAAGTTAGGGTTGGGGAAAGATTTTATTTTTATCTTTTAGGAGAATGTAGGCATCCAGCTAAAGAGAAAAACACTGGACAAATGAGACAGCTGAAGAAAAAGGACAAATCATCCAGAAAAAAATGACCCACAGAAAAGATTTTCCTCAGTGAGCCATGACCATGCCTAATAGTGACTTTGAAGTCTTTGAAAAGATGATGGGAGGCAGAGCCCATCGGATCTCTGTGAGTTCAAGTCCAGGCTGTTCTACAGAGCGAGTAAGATCCAGGACAGGCACCAAAACTACACAGAGAAATCCTGTCTCAAAAAAAAAACCCAAAAAAAAGCAACTACTAGCTTTAAATATTTACATTGGATTGGATTTTTGCATATTGTATACATATTTTATATATTGATACAAAGTTGAGATTAATTTTGTTAGAAAATACTGTACATACACTTTTAATCTTGTTCAAGGTATTATACCTTAACAACTCACTTAACAATGTAATGCAATTTTCTAGTACTTGAAAGTTATTATTACCAACTATTTAGGATATAAAGAAATGCAGGTTACTTGTTAGTCACCTGTTACAATGGAACTTGTTAGGTTAAGTATGTTTTTAAGGTCAAACAGATATATTTTAGATAAACAAGTCATCTTCAAACACTTCAGAGACTATGAGACATGTGCTGCTGGCAGCACTACTCTACTTCAGAGAAGATGATGGACATAGAAGAAATTCCATATGGAGTTTATTTTCTTTGTGGCAAAAGTTAGCCACTGGGCAAGAAATTGCTCTTGCCTGAACTGCTAACATATGGACAAGCAGGACACAAAAGAAAGGACTGCCGAACATTGCCAAGACAAGGTAGGAAGGCCCTTTAGAAAGTCCTGCTTCACAGATGAGTCTGTCACACATACTAGGCCTATAGGCCAAAGATGAATACCCCAATGTTGCAGAGGAAGCTTGGGTGACTATCCAGGCAGCCAGCTGTTTCTGTCATTTCTCACATTTTTTGGAAGTCTCTTGCCTGCACTTACTGTTTACTTAGGTAATATTATTCCTTTTCGGGTCTCTGAGGGAGTTGAAGACTAGACAGTTATAGTTTTCCTTGTTAACAAATTCAGAAAAGAAACTCACTGAAGAGGTGTAAAGTGTATAAGTTTGAAAAACATCAAAAGATAGTTTTAGGTTGGTAGTACAAGTTAGAATAGAAAGTGAATTAGGTACAACATTTTGGACTCACCAAAATAGGATAAATAATGGAATATTTTCTCTGAATCTGTCAAATGTTTATGAACTGAACATTGTTAATGTAATTCTTGACTGTATACATTGTATATACTTATTGTACTTATTGTATATAGTTTTTCTTATATTAGTTATAACCTTTTATTATTTTAGATAAAAAAGGGGAAATGTGGTGATATATTGTATACCCTAATAAAATTTGACTGAAGATCAGAGAACAAAACAAGCCACTAGATTAAACATAGAGGCCAGACAGTGGTGGCACACACCTTTAATCCTAGTACTTGGGAGACAGAGATCCATCTGAATCTCTGTGAGTTCAAAACCACCCTGAACTACATGAGATTGACTCAGTCTAAGAGAGAAACAGATTCAAGCAGTGGTGGCACACACCTTTAATCCCAATACTTGGGAGTCACATGCCTATAATCCCAATACTAAAAAGGAAGTGATATGGTGGGCAGAGAAAGGTAAACAAGAGTGAGGAGAAAGGAACTAAGGCTTTTTCCGGCTGAAGCCCTTTCAGCTGGAGCTCCTTCAGGCTGAGGAGCTGATGAGGTAGGAGGTGGTAGCTGTGACTTGTTCTGCTTCTTTGATCTTTCAGTATTTACCCCAATATCTGGCTCCGGATTTTTTTTTTATCAACAAGACCATTAGCAATTCATGAGACTATTTTAAGAGTCATGTTATATACCTTGTTTTATTTATTATATGTATGTTTATGTATGAATATTCACGAATGTGTGTATATGTATGTGAAGGTCTGGTTCCAACTGGTCTAGCTAGATAACTTGCCTTGGAGATCCCTATCTCTTCCTCCCCAAGGCTAGCATTCCAGATGTGTAGAAATACCTGGATATCTAACATGGGTACTGGGGATTGAATTCAGGACCTCGTGTTTGAACAGCAAGCACTTTATCAACAGAGATATCTCCCCAGCCGCTCTTTTTTTGTTTTGTTTTGTTTAAAACAGGTTCTCATATAGCCCAGGCTGGTCTTGAACTCACTGTGTAGTTGAGGGTAACCTTGAACTCCCAATCCTCCCAACTGCATTTCCAAGTGCTGGGGTTACAGGCATGAGCTACCATGCTTGACTTTGTTTCTATTTATTTATTTATTTGGTTTTCTTTGCGACAAGGTTTCTTTGTGTAGCCCTGGCTTTCCTGAAACTTGATCTGTAGACCAGGCTGGCCTCAAACTCACAGAGATCTGCCTGCCTCTGCCTCCCGAGTGCTGGAATTAAAGGCCTGTGCCACCATTCCCTTCTTTTTATTTTTTAAAACAGTGTCTTGCTCTTATAGCCCAAGTTAGCCTGGAATTCACGACGTGACCCAGGCTGGCCTTAAGGGCAATATTTGTGTCTCAGATAGGATTAGATGTTTGAATCCCCACCAAGCCCCAAAAGTTGTTAATGAGATATTTTATTCTCTCTCTCTCTCTCTCTCTCTCTCTCTCTCTCTCTCTCTCTCTCTCTCTCTGTCTTCTATATCTCAGGTTGGCCTGAGCTGTATAGCTGAGGGTGACCTTGAACTTGGTGAACCCCCTACTTCTACTTCCTGATTGCTGTGCTCATAGGCATGTGCCTCACACTCAGTTTTATGTGGTGCTGGGGAGTCAAACCTAAGGCAAGGACTCAGCAGACAAGCGTGGTACCAACGGAGTCACCGCCCCCTTATGCTTTTCTTATACTGAATCTCCATGCACACCCTTACTTCACGTGCTCGGCAGCCCTGGGCTGATGACTGAAGCACAGACATAGAGAAAGCCCACTGCATCCTCAGACCCTTCTGGTCCTTAGCAAGTTTTACGCCAGAGGGCAGAATAATGCTGGCTTGGTTTCTTGAAGTGTTACTGCATCTTCTGACTTGTTGACCACAGACGTGTCTTAATGTATAATCAGGATAAGAATAAGTATTAGGTGCTATGGGTATATGGTGCTCTTAGAAGGGGCCCCTGGTCCTGGTTTCAGGTCAGGGGAGGGTTTCAGTAGGAAGATACAAAGGACTGAGCATAATTAATGCTAAAAACAGATCTGGTTGTGTTTAGTTTATAATTATTCTTTAAACTGTACTTAACACGCTTAATGTCTATATGTGATATATTACACAATTTTAAAAACACAGGTCTAAAGCTGGGTGTGGTGGCACACACCTGTAATCCCAGAGGTCAGTCAGGAGGCACCAGGATCATCATCATCAGTTCAAGTTCAGCCTTGGTTACTTAGTGAGATCCGTCTCAACACAATATTTTTTAAAATAATGAAAATAAAAAAATAAAACTAAAAATAGTGCAAGTAGGGTCCCCAGTGGCAACCAGCAATGAGCCAGCACTCAGGCACTGGCTTCTAAACACTATATTCTCCAATAAAAGGAAACAGGAATCTTTGGAGAAACGACAGATTCTTGTACTCGAGCAGGAAAAATGAGAGACAAACCCAGAGTACCCCGTAATGCCGGAGAGCCAGGAAGGTCTTAAAAAGTAAAAGGAAGACTAAACAACAACAAACAACTCACCACAAAACCCCACAAAACACAAAACAACAACAACCAAAAGCAAAACAAAAATAACCCCCTGAAGAAAAAAATCCCCAAAGAAAGCTGGAACCATTTGTACTGCAAAATCAATGCGTATGGATTGTAATCTAAACTATAGAATAACTATGCATGAGTTCATACTGACATAAATAATTGAATAAGTAAGTGAGGGAGAAGAATTCTAAATGTCCATATTCCTTCCAGGAGACAGAACTTAAAAGCCCACTTTTTAACTCTAGAGGGTGGGGTGGAGTTTGTAAGTTAGAAGAATATGGAACTGCCAGGCACAGGACACACGCCTGTGACCCCAGCACTCGGGAGGAACAGGAATTCAAGGCCATCCTAGGCTACATGGAGAGCTGGAGTCCAGCCTGTGGAACATAGACAAAACCCCCACCTAAAAAAAAAAAAAGAACAAGCAATCACCAAACAAACAAACATAAGACCCACAGAAAGATGTGCTATGGAAAGAGGAAAGAGTGGGGCGTGGAAAGAAGAAAGGGAGGAAACAGACATGGTTAGAAGTCACGTCGATGGAGAGACCTGGCAAACAGCACCATGTGATCAAGGCTAACATCACCCATGACGGCGGTGGGCAGCATGTGCTCCTAACAAGACGTGAAGAGCAGAGCACACTTCCCACCACTCCCTCAGGGAGGCAGAGGCAGGAGGATTGCTTGGATCATGCCTGACTGGGATAGGTCATTCAAACACTATAAAGTTACATGCTTTGAAACTGGGAAAGAATAGTTGGAAAGGAACTGATCAGTAAGATTAAAGGCAGAGGAAACCTATCATTTGGGTTGAAAGTAGCCTGCTTGGGAAATCTGCCGGCTAACTTGAAAATCTCCCAGTTCCTTAGACTCCATTTAAATTTTCTTTTTCTTTTGTTGTTGTCCCGAGATTTGAACCTGTGGTTTCCAGCATGCAAGCAATTCATTTTGCCCCTGAGCTTACTCTCTAC
This sequence comes from Peromyscus aztecus, assembly GCA_902168405.1. Taxonomy (NCBI): domain Eukaryota; kingdom Metazoa; phylum Chordata; class Mammalia; order Rodentia; family Cricetidae; genus Peromyscus; species Peromyscus aztecus. Next base: position 6,168 of record CABHPQ010158791.1, read on the forward strand.
CTGAGAGACACCCCAGCCCTGGCTGTGTACTTTTTATATAATTCCTTCAGTGAGGTTGCTGGAAGTCTGGGGGACTAGAGTAGCCTGCCTGACTCAAACCGAAGGCTCGTTCTCCGGGCTTTATCTTGAGGAACCGCAGAAGTCTATGCAGCAAGGGTGTGGACGGATTGCTCAGTGACTCAACCTGGATCACACAATCCTACTTCCTGGTGTCTTGGGCCAGCTCCTCCCCCACCCAATGCCCTTTCTGCTCTGACAGAAATTACATCACAAGCCCCGGTTGGGTGTGGTCAAACCCTCCTGTAAATCTTTGTATCCAGCGGGCCATAGGGGAGGATCTTAGATTGGTGGTCAGCCTTGGCTACATGGAGAGTTGGAGGCCAGCCTGAGCTACATCGAGACTCTGTCTGGAGAAAGCAAATCAATCCAACGTGGTGGTGAACGCCTGACTCATGATCCCAGCACTAAAGAGGCTGAGGCAGGAAGAATCAACGCAAGTTGGAGGCCAGCCTGGGCTACATAGTGAGTTCGAGGCCAGTCTGGGCTACAGAAGTGTAGCCTACTCAAAAAAAAAAACAAAAAAAAAACAAAAAAAAACCCAAAAAAAAAAAAAACCAGAAACCCCCCAAAAAACAACAACAAAAAAAAACCCCACCAAACCAAACAAGCAATTGACTTGACTAGAGATGGTCACCTCCAAGGCCCAACCTCCCACCTCTACCTCTCAGTCTGTTAAGCCTTCTTTAGAGGCTCTTAGCCACACCCACTAAAGGAGGGGTGGAGCTCTTTCAACCCTTCCTGGATGGAACGGAGCTCCCTAGGCTGGAAATAGCTGGGGTGGAGCCTTTTGTAAAACCTTGCGAAGCCTTGCCCTCTCTCCTGTTTGCTCACTAGCCCCTCCCACCCCAGTGAGAAGACTCCAATCCATTGGTGGGGAAAAGGGACTCGGGGGCAGAAAAAGAGGGGTCTTCAAGACCGAGCCAAGTTTTCGTGACATCAAGAGAATTGTCAGCCTCTCATCGACCGGGCCTTCACGGAGCCACAAATATGTCCAGGTCAGAAGCCCGGGTTGGGGTGTGGGGTGGTAAGAAAAATGGAGCAGGTTTGTTGTGGGAGATGTGAGAAGAGGTATTGGTATATACTTTCCCTTATACTTTCCCTACTAGTAATACTAGCAGAGTTCATTCCCCGCTGAAAGCAGTTGTCTGTATCTGTAACTTTTATACCTTTGTGGAAAAGCAAATGGTTAGCATTATGGAACAACGCGTTCGCCGGAACCTGCCACCACAGCATCTCTGTATTAGTATTCTTGTTTTATTTATTCATTTATTTAGGTTGGTTTTGTTTTGTTTTGGCTTTGGTTTTTCGAGAGACAAAGTTTCTCTTTGTAACGCTGGCTGTCCTGGAACTTACTCTGTAGACCGGGCTGGCTTCGAACTCACAGAGATCTGCCTGCCTCTGCCTCTCAAGTGCTGGGATTAAAGGTGTGCGTCACCACTGCCCAGCTGACTGTTGTTTTGAGACCTCGAGTCATGTATCCTGGACCTCTCCTTATGATCTCTGATAACCTTGAACTCCAGATCCTCCTGGCTGCTCCCAAATCCTGGAATTACTGGCATCTGCATAGAGGTCCCCCCCCCTTTTTTTTTTTCCAGACAGGGTTTCTCTGTGTAGCTTTGGTGCCTGTCCTAGAACTCGCTCTGTAGACCAGGCTGGCCTCGAACTCACAGAGATCCGCCTGCCTCTGCCTCCCGAGTGCTGGGATTAAAGGCGTGCACAACCGTCACCCAGGGAGGTCCCTATTTGTGTGTGTGTGTGTGTGTGTGTGTGTGTGTGTGTGTTTTGTTGTCTTTGAGACAGAGTGTTCTCTCTCTCTCTGTAATTTTGGTTAGCCTGGAACTCATGGATTCTCCTCTTGCCTCTGCCTCTATCTCCTGACTGCTGGGATTAAAATCGTGCACCACCGCATCTGGCCTGTTTTGTTGAGACTGCAAAAAGTATCACTAAGTAGCCTTAAAGACACAGGTTCCACCTGCCTCTACCTCCTGAGTGGTGGGATTAAAGGCATGTGCTACCACTCCTGGCTCCTTAAGCTCCTTAATACTCTTAAGTATTTGGATTTTTAAACTGGATATGTAGCTGCATGCCTGTAATCCCAGCATTCCAGAGTGGAGTCTGGAAGAAATCAAATTCAAGGCCATCTCTCTCTCTTTAAAACATTTTATACCTGGTGGTGGTGGTAGTGGTGGTGGTGCACGCCTTTAATCCCAGCACCCGGGAGGCAGAGCCAGGCAGATCTCTGTGAGTTCGAGGCCAGCCTGGTCTACAGAGCAAGCTCCAAGACAGGCACCAAAACTACACAAAGAAACCCTGTCTTGGAGAGAAAAAAAGAAAAGTTCAAGGCATAACAGGACATGGTGGCCCACATCTTTAATCCTAGCGCTCAAGAGGCAGGGGCAGGTGGATCTCTTGTAAAGATCAAGGCTAGCCTGGTCAACAAGTTCTAGGCTAGCTGGAAGGCCTTGTCTGAAAGAAAGGCAGAGGTGCAGGGGAAGAGAGAGATAAGAAAAGAATTAGATACTGTGGTACCCACTGCCTTGTCCTGCTGAGGACTGCTTTTGATAGAGTTTCTTGTGTTTCCATATAAATTCCAGTGAAGGGTGTCACTGGAATTTATGTAGGGATTTCACTGAATTGTAAGTCATTTTAGGCAATACAGCCATTTCCATAATTGAGCTGCTGATCCGTGGGAATAGGAGGTCTTTCAGTCTTCACTTTCAACTGTCTTAACCCATATAGTGAAATGTTGGCCACAGTGTTATTGCATTGAAGTATCTTCTATTCCTAGTTTCTTCCAGGATTTTGTCATGATTATGGAACTTCATTTCTAAAAAGCCTTTCCTGCAACTATGAAAGGTTTCCATGTAGTCCAGGCTGCCCTCTGCCTCCCAAGTGCCGGCATTAAAGGCCTACGCCATGATGCCATCTTTAATCCTGCCCTCTCTCTCTTGATTTTTGAGATACATCTCATGTAGCCCAGGCAGGAATCAGACTTGCTGAGTATCCAAGGATGACTTTGAACTTCTGATCCTCCCATCTGCTGAGAATACAGACCTTTGGCAACACACCTGGCTTCTTTGGTGCTGCTAGGCAAACACTCTACCAACCTCAGTTGGTACATTTCCAGAATCCCTCACCCTTTTAAAGGTTGTCTTAAAGCCAGGCGGTGGTGGCACACGCCTTTAATCCCAGCACTCGGGAGGCAGAGCCAGACGGATCTCTGTGAGTTCAAGGCCAGCCTGGGCTACCAAGTGAGTTCCAGGAAAGGCGCAAAACTACACAGGGAAACCCTGTCTCGAAAAACCGAAAGGGAAAAAAAAAAAAAAGGTTGTATTAAATCCTAGCAATCCTCCTGCCTCAGCTTTTAGAGTGTAGGATTACAGGCATGCACTAGCATGCCTGGTTGTTTAGAGGATTTTTGGACATCTCACTTTCCATGTTATTTTTCTTAGCGGGTTTGACAAATGTATGGATCCTGCTTGTTCTTTGGGGCCCCAGATGACCAGGCACGGTGATGTCACTTAAACTATGCAAAAATCACGGCTCTGCCCACCTTCCCACGTACAACAGGAAGCACTCTGAGCTTGCCAGGATTGGCAGCTGCAGTGTAACTGGGACGACTTTGTTCTTTTTTTAGTCTCCTGGACTGTAACAGGAGTGCCCCTTACTAGGTAGCAAGCAGACACAGGGTGGGTCAAAAGCCATCTGTCACAGTCACTACGAGCAACTTTCTGAGACCTTGCCTCACACTAAAATAGAAAAGAGGGACTGGAGAGATGTTTCCCAGCACTTCTACTGGGCACTTGTAACTCCAGCTCCCGGAGATCTGGTGCCATCTTCTGACCTGGACATCCACATACTCGGCATACATTCACACAGACACATATATGCATGTAATAAAATAAACTGCAAGGGGGGTGGCGGTGGCGGCGGCGGCGGGCAGAGGTACCACACACCTTTAATCCCAGCACTCAGGAGGCAGAGGCAGGTGGATCTCTGTGAGTTTGAGACCAGCCTGGTCTACAGAGCAAGTTCCAGGACAGACTCCAAAGCTGTCCAAGACAGACAGGGCTATACAGAGAAACCCTGTCTCAAAGGAAAAGGTAAATAAATAAAATAAATCTTAAAAAAAAAAAAAGTAGTAATGGGGCCAGATAGATGGCTCAGTGGTTAAGAGCACAGGCTGCTTCCACAGCAATCCAATTTTAATTCCCAGCATCCACATGGTGGTTCACAAGCATTTGTAGCAACAGTTCCAGGGAATCTGACACCTGCTTCTGGCTTCCTTGGGCACCAACCACATATGGGGTACCCAGACATACATGCAGGCAAAACACCCAAGTGCATAAAATGAAAATAAATAAAACAGGAAAGAAAAGGTTGAGGGTGCAGCTCAGTGGTAGAGCACTTGCCTTGTATGTGCTAAGGTGTGAATTCAATGCACTGCTCCCTTTCCCCCCCAAAAGACCCACTGCTTCCTGAGGAAGCTTTGTGGTTACCACCACTAATTTGGACACACAGAGCCCTTCCAGTTGTATTTTGTTTTGTTTTATTTGTTGTTTTTTGTTTTGCTCTTTTTTTTTTTTTTTCAAGACAGGGTTTGTCTGGGTAGCCCTGGCTGTCCTGGAACACTCTCTGTAGACCAGGCTGACCTCAAGCTCAGAGATCCGTCTGCCTCTGCCTCCTGAGAGCTGGGATTAAAGGCGTGCACCACTGCCTCCCAGCAGCCCTTTCAATTCTTTTTTTTTTTTTAAGATTTACTTATTTATTATGTATACAGTGTTCTGTCTGCAAATGTGCATGCAGGCCAGAAGAGGGCACCAGATCTTATTACAGATGGTTGTGAGCCACCATGTAGTTGCTGGGAATTGAACTCAGGACCTTTGGAAGAACAGCTAGTGCTCTTAACCACTGAGCCATCTCGCCAACCCCTAGCCCTTTCAATTCTTAAGCCAGAGCTCCAGCAGCGCTTTTGCTTGTCATGCACGTCATGAATTTCCGGCTGCCAGCAGCCAGGAAAGAGATACTGCTTCATCTTGGTACAAGGGGTCGCCTCTGAGGTGCCGTGAAAAACACCCTTCCTGTGTCTGTTCTATCTGTCTGCTCTCGGTGTTCAGTCACTCATTCCTCCAGTCTAGCCTGCCTCGTAATTCTCCCAGGTCTGCCCGTGTCTACCCGTCCTCTGTCCCCTTTACCAGGCGACCTTCCTCTTTCGCCTGGGTCACTGCGTTGGTTTCTCTGTCAGCTTTCCTGCCTCCAGTTTGGTCCATGCTGCTCAGTGTCTCCGTTGGGTAATCCAAGTGATTGGGCTGTGGCTCAAATGGCCTGAGACACAGCCCACAAAATGGCTTTATAAGGCCCTTCCTGTCTGGCCACAGCCTCATTTTCAACCACACTCTGCCCTACCTGGTTGAACCAGTTCCCCAAATCCACTCATGATATTTCTTTGCCTGGAAACCTTGCTTCTGCCAATCATTCTGGTTTCAGTCTGGATACCACTTTCTTCAGGAAGCCCTTAGCTCTTCTGCTTTACTGGCCTGACTTAAGAAGCCTTAGTAAGAGGCTGGAGAGCTGGTTAGACTGGGCACGATGGTTCACACTTGGAATCCCCCAGCTTTTGAGATGCTGAAGCAAGGGATCACAAGGATTGGGCCGGGATCCACAGTTACTTCCAGGCCAGCCTGGGATACAGAGTGACCCTACCTAAAAGACAAACCAAAAGCAGAATGTGGCCTGTGGGACACCCGGCAGGTCATGATGGCCCATGTGGTGCTTAGGACCCCAAGGCTGGGGAAGAGAACTCTGACCTTCAAGCCGCGATCACATGTCACTGCTGTTTTACATCTGTATATTAACAATGGAGTGGATGATGATGATGATGTAATCACCCCCATTTTATTGATGAAACTCGGAGGCTAAGGAGAAAAATGCCATGCTGCCGGTAGTGCCACTCAAAGTGATGGAGGTGGCGCCTGAGCTCCAGACCTCTTGACTCAGAGGCTCAAATGTTTTCACTCCCCAGATTTTCTGGGTGGCTCCAGGTTTGAGATGGGTCTTTAGGAGCAAGAGGCATCCAAGGAAATGACTGACTCAGTGGCACCCATAGGGGAATGGAAGAGATCATTTGAGAGCCTTTCAGGCTGAGGGAACCCTCTGGTTCTATCTACTAAGGATCTTTTTTTAATTTTTAATTTTAATTTTTTTATTTTTTAAAAAAATCTTTGTGTTTGGGTGTTTTGCCAGCGTGTATGTCTGTGCATCACATGCATGCAGCGCTCACCGAGTCCAGCAGAGGTCATTGGATCCTTCGGTATTGGAACTACAGACAGTTGTGAGCTGCCATGTGGGTGCTGGAGTTAAACTAGGTCTTCTGGAAGAGCTGGGCTCTAACCACTGAGCCACCTCTCTCGCACCAACCCTCTGCTCTGTACTTCCTGTGTTGAAGCTGTCTGGGATCATATCTTGGTCAGCTGTGCTGGCTGGGTTTCTGTTGACTTGACAGGCGCTGGAGTCACTTTGGAAGAGGTTACCTCAACTGAGAAAATGCCCCCACCAGACTGGCCTGTGGGCAAGCCTGTGGCATGCTTTCTTGATGATGGATATGGGATGGCCCAGCTCACTGTGGGTGCTGCCACCCCTGGGCTGGTGGTCCTGGGTACTATAAAAAAGCAAGTTGAGCAAGCCCGTAAGCAGCACCCTTCGATGGCCTCTGCATCAGCTCCCGCCTCCAGGTTCCTGCCCTGACTTCCCTGACCTGAAAGTTGTAAGGTAAAATAAACCCTTTTCCCCACAGCTGCTTTTTTTTTTTTCCTCCCCAAGGAGACAGAGTTTCTTTGTTGTAACAGCCCTGGCTGTCATGGAACTCGCTCTGTAGACCAGGCTGGCCGCATGCCTCTGCCTCCCAAGTGTTGGGATTAAAGGCGTGTGCCACCACCATCGAGCCTAGAGATGAGTATTTTATCTTCATAGTGCAACCTGAGGCCCATGTAATTAGATAGCTTTCTCTGAACTGTTCAGGACCCTGGAGTCAGGGACTTTGGAGATATGAGCTGTTCCCAGACTGTTAAGGCAGGGCTCATGACTTTCTACCTTCTGACACTTCCAGAAGAAGGTAAATCAAACCAGGAGCCTAGTAGAGGCGGCATCCATCAAGCTGCAGGCCAGATTTAAGGACAGGAGACTTTTGAAATAGAAGTTATAGCTCCAATCAGTACTGCCACAAAGTCCTGGTTTTATGGATGCAGAAGGTGAGAGGTGATTGGGCAGGAAACACCCTGGAACATTCTCTAGAAGAGTTAGCATTAAAGTGTTGCCCACATCTTGTGTAGGGAAAGCAGTCAGAATGGGGAATCTCTTGGCTTCCATCTTCCCTGACCAAAGGTTTGTCTGCAAGGAGAGGCCGTGTTCATAGTCAACCACTAGGTGGCACTGTGAAAGGAGGGCGCATCAATTACCCTATTAGAACCTCTGAATTACAAGGGATTTCACATTTTATTTATCCATTCTTCAGTTGAAGGGCATCTAGGTTGTTTCCAGGTTCTGGCTATTACAAACAATGCTGATATGAACATAGCTGAGCAAGTGCCCTTGTGGTATGATTGAGCATTCCTTGGGTTTATGCCCAAGAGTGGTATAGCTGGATCTTGGGGGAGATTGATTCCCAATTTTCTAAGAAAGCGCCATATTGATTTCCAAAGTGGTTGCACAATCTTGCATTCCCACCAGCAGTGGAGGAGAGTTCCCCTAGCTCCACATCCTCTCCAGCATAAGGTGTCTTCAGTGTTTTTGATCTTAGCCATTCTAACAGGTGTAAGGTGGTATTTCAGAGTTGTTTTGATTTGCATTTCCCTGATAACTAGGGATGTTGAGCAATTCCTTAAATGTCTTTCAGCCATTTGAGTTTCCTCTGTTGAGAATTCTCTGTTTAGTGACCTACTCTGGTGATAGGATGGCCAAACACCCTAATTGTCGTGCTAGAAACCCCATCCAATGACTGAGGGAACTGGATGCAGAGATCCACGGCCCAGCCCCAGGTGGAGCTCCAGGAGTCCAATTGGCGAGAAAGAGGAGGGTTTATATGAGCGAGAATTGTTGAGACCAAGGTTGGATAAAGCACAGGGACAAATAGCCAAACGAATGGAAACACATGAACTATGAACCAATGGAAACACATGAACTATGAACCAATGGCTGAGGGGCCCCCAACTGGATCAGGCTCTCTGGATAAGTGAGACAGTTAGGATGGCCATTGTTCACCAAATAATCCCATGCCAAAATGAACAAGACAAAATGAGAACATTAACTATAACATTAACTATATACCTATAGTTAACTATATATAGCTGAGAACTGATTTTTTTTTTCCAAGACAGAGTGTCTCTGTAGCTCTGGCTGTCCTGGAACTCACTCTGTAGACCAGGCTGGACTTGAACTCAGAGATCTGCCTGCCTCTGCCTCTTGAGTGCTGAGACTGAGAACCAAATTTTAAATTCCAATTAGTTTTAATTTATTTAAATTGTGGCTAGTGTCAGCGTTCTTAACAACTCAAATAGCCCGATCCTTTATTCTGTGAACAAAAGGCTGAGGCTCTGAAAGATGTCATGGACATCAATAGGCTTGCACCATGAGTGAATGGGAAGGGATTTGTAGATGTGGTTTAATGGGCACTGATGGGTAGATACACCAAAATGAGAACAATCTGGATCTCTCTGAATGGTCCAGTCACAAAAGTGAGTGGTGTAGATGACTTTCTCTGGACCTCACATCCCTTCTATAAAACAAGGAGTTTTATGGCGGCACATGTTAGTAATTCTATCACTTAGGAGACGGAGGCAGAAAGATTGCTGTGAATCTGAGGCCAGGTTAGGCTGCAGAGTAAGACCATATCTCAAATAAACAAAGACCAACAAGCCACACACACACCCCCAAAAAAAGCAAACACAAAAAACAGTTTATGATTCTTGATTTGAAATCCCTTTTTTTCCCATTTTTATTTTTTAATGAATGTATATTTTATTTTATTTTTTTTAAAGATTTATTTATTTATTATGTATAGAGAAGAGGGTGCCAGATCTCATTACAGATGGTTATGAGCCACCATGTGGGTGCTGGGAATTGAACTCGGGACCTCTGGAGGAGCAGTCGGTGCTCTTAACCTCTGAGCCATATCTCCAGCCCATGAATGTATATTTTAAATTAAGTGTTTTATCATCTTTTTTTAATTTTATTTTACAATATAACTTAATTCTACATATCAACCATGGATTCCCTTGTTAGAGCCTTCACCTGTGACTGTCTGACTTGGTCCTCCTGATAAGTCCCGTGTCCTTACCCCCAACCCCCAGCTGGAGCCCAGGGCTCAGGCTTGTTCAGCACACCACCACTGAGTGACTTGGTCCTCCTGATAAGTTCTGTGTCCTCACCCCACCCTCCAGCTAGAGCCCAGGGCTCAGGCTTGTTCAGTACACCACTACTGCGCCACACCGTCCAGTCCACATCCTCCCTGGTTTGTACAGATGTTAGAGTTGGAGAGCTACGGGTTTGAGGGACATCAGTCACTCCTTTTGCTTCCTCAGCTCCTAGGAAGCATGGCCTATGTGCTCAGAGCGGCTAGCAGTGCTGTAGCATCCTTCAGTAGTGCCAATCATCAGGCCGTACAGCTGCGCAAGTGGCAGGTTATCGTCCATTAGTGGGTCCTGAAATCAGTTTAGTGAGCCATTGCCAATACCTCAGAACAGAAGTCGAAAACTTGCGCAGTGAATAGTGAGAACACGCACTGTCCTGTGAAATGGATTCAGTTACATGCCTACATGTGTATTGCAATGCCAGGCATGATGTAACATGGCTTTCTTCTTCCTCTGTAAGATACTGTCCAAGAGGTACCCTGAGTTGGATCCCCAGAACCCATGTAGAGGTAGGGGGACAGAAATGACTCCACAAAGTTGTTTGCTGGCCCCCAATTCTGGCCCCCACAGGTGCGCATTGTCCCGAGAGGCCCCCATCCCCCCCCCCCCTCTCTCTCTCACACACACACATACACACACACACACACACACACACACACACACACACACGATTTTTAAAAAGCCCACCAAGGTGAGTCCTGGGAGATGGCTTATTTGTAAAAGCACTTACTGTGTACACCATAACCTAAGTTTGATCCCTAGAACCCACACACAAAGCCAGATGTGGTAGTGGTACACACATCTGTCATCCCCACACTCCTACTGTGAGATGGGAGGCAGAGACAGGAGAGTTAGCCCAAAGTTAGTCCGCCAGCTTGCCTGGCCCTGCCTCAAAACAAGGTGGAAGGAGAAAACTGACTCTCAAAGGGTTGTTCTCTGACCTCTACATGCTCCCCGCATGAGACAGATACATAATTAATTTTAAAAATTGAGATGGATAGCTCTGAAGAATAGCACCTGGGTTTGACCTCTGACCTCCATGTGTACACACACATGCATACATATACATACACACACAAAGGAAAAATAGTTTTTGCAGAGGGAATGGTGGGATACATCTACAATCCCATCACTTGGGAGATCCAGACAGAAGGATCCAGAAATCAAGACCAGACTGGGTCACATGAGACCCTGTCCAGAAAGACAAAAGAAATAGCCAGGCATGGTGGCTGAGGTAGGAAGATTCTCACAAGCTTGAGGGTAGCCTGAGCTATGTAGTGAGTTCTGGACCAGCCTGGCTTACATGGAAAGGCCCTGCCTCTCTCACCCCTACCTCCCAAGAAACAAAACAAAACTCAAATCTGGGGAACAAGTTTGGTGAATTCTTTTCACATAGCTAAGTGAGGTTTTCAGGAAGGAATGCGGATCAGTAAGATAATGGAAGACTTCAGCACAGGCCGTGATCGAGTGCTTCTGCCCCACACCAGCAGATTGCAGTTCAGAGTTTGGGCCCCTGGACAACAAAGGGCTTTAAGTGACTCACTTAACTAGACTCGGCCAGTTTTCTGGGTCAAATGAGGGACTAGCATAAAGGCTCTCAAACAGAGACTTTACTAATGGTGGCCAGATTACTCCTTTTCTTTTTTTTTTTTTTTTTTTTTTTTGATTTTTTGAGACAGCGTTCCTCTGTGTAGGCTTAGCTGTCCTAGAACTTGCTTTGTAGACCAGTCTGGCCTCAAACTCACAGAGATCT
>CABHPQ010158792.1:0-14002 GCA_902168405.1 Peromyscus aztecus
ATGAGCTGAAGAGACAGGGAGAGCGGGATGCCTGTGTGCATCCGAAATTGAGAAAGAAGTAAACTGTAAAAATGTGGTATGGGAAGGGGGATTGGACTTGAACAGGTCATCATGGACAAGGGAGCAAGAAGATAAAAGGGTCGTTTTCCCATGTGGATTTTATACACTTCCCTCCTTTCAATTCTTCATCATTGGTAGTAAGAATGTCTTTCTCCTGATACAGTGAGGCTATCTTTCACCTCAGACCTTTTTCACATGCTTCAGGAAGAGAAGGCAAGGTCACAGTGCCCTTCCCACATCTAAGTTTGAAGTGCTTTAAACTTAATATCATCCTTGTTTTAAAAGAATGGCACACATAGGTTTGGCAGATTCTTCCTTTTTCAAAATAATCACTAAGAACCATCATTTTCTTCATCACTTTTATATGTTCACTGGACACGTATACAACTGTAATTCAGCAATCTGATACTAAATCTTAAAGATCATGTTATTGGAATATAATACAAAGTGCTTTGTAAAATACATGATGTAATAAAATTTTCTTACCTTTAACTGTTCTTTTCTAGATCTTTCTCCTCAAAAGCAGGTTTAAGGATTTTAATCATCAAACCAGTTTGTTTTTAAAGTCAGTATTTCAGTGTATTCTGCCTTCAGAAATATTTCCTATGAGGATAAGGAGTGATTTGCTTGAAAAATTCTTTTAGATTTTGATTTTTGCACATTACATTGTTTGGGTGAAATTCAGTATTTTCTGTCAGGTACCATAATTGGGATTTTAAGATTTCCATTAGTGTTTCCCATCTCAATGTAACCCTTGGATCAATGAGTATGATGTGCTTTGGTCCTCTTACTAAGTTATACAGATGCTATGCTTGGCTGGAAAATAGAGAAATTGTCCAGTGCCTCTAACCTGATCCCCTAAAAATGTTTTAAAAGCAAATAATTTTCTCAGGTGGAAGATGAAGTCATTATAGCGATGCTCAGTATGAGGGTGTCCTCAGTGGGTAGGGAGTTGGCTAGAGACCAAAGCTATAGACTAGCCTTCAAGACATTATGTTGTTGGTTTCTCCTACCCTTGAGAAAAGGAATAGGAAACCCCCAAAGACTTTCTGCTGTCATCCACACTTAGAATAAATGCTGACTCAGAGTTAAGACTCCAAATAATGGTTTTCAGTTCTGCCTCCTCATGTTTCCCATTATCATTAACTAGGGGAGTTGTTTTGTGTATCCATAGGACTCATGTGTTGAAGTACATACAGATTATAGAATGATGAATTAACAACATTCATTAGCTTACTTATCGTTTGTGTGTGTGTGTGTGTGTGTGTGTGTGTGTTAAAGAGCACATAAAATTCAGTTCTTACTAATTTCCATTAATACAGTATGTTGTCAGTATATGCCCCTTTTATACAATAGTTATCCTGAAATTATGGCTTGGATCTAAGTAACATTTTTTGTCCTCTGACATCTCTCTCATTCATTCCTTATAGTCCCATATTATAAATTAATACAGCCACTACAAAAGACAACTTAAGAAAATAGATAAGTTTCTGCAAATCCATTATTTGGGCACATACAGGAACAAATTAAATAAGTATCTTCTCTGTCAATTTTGGTCCCAAATTATTAATATTAATGATATAGAATTAATCCAAGTCTTCATCAACAAATAAATAGAAATTATACACACACATGTATATATATGTACACACATACACACACACACACACACACACACACACACACACACACACAGACAATGAGAGAGAGAATAGTCAGAAAAAGGAACTAGACTTTTGAAGTATGCATTATTGCTATTAATAATTAGAATTACTATACTGTGTAGCCAATTAGAAAAAGTACTTCCAGCAGAAATTTATTTTTTAATCAACATCTTCCTTTTCCTTATCCTCTACCCCAACAACAATTATTCAATTTCTACTTCTTTAGATTCTACAAGGTGTGCATATAATTCATTTCTAAACACACATATATTTTCAAAGGCAAATGCTAAATTTTGTTTAAAAACTCTAACTCACTAGGGCAAATAATCACATAGTAGGTACTGGGGCCAAGATTCTCAACCAAGAGGTCGCAGCCCCACTAATCTTCGTTCACAGAGGATAGGGAAGATACCAATTACCACTATAGGCCGAACATTCCTATTATGAACGTGCAAAAATATAAAAATAAAAATTGGGGTAAAATTACATACATGCATTTGTGTGTGTGTGTGTGTGTGTGTGTGTGTGTGTGTGTGTGTGTGTGTAACAAACTTATAAATTTGATGTCTAGATTTTGGTCTCATACGGATTATTTTATGCACATAAAATACTTTCCAATGAAAATTAAATAAAAAATATGAAACACTTCTGGTCTTAAAACATTTTAGGCAAGGAACGCCTAACTTGGAGAATGCATTTTCTTTTTCTATTAATTTTAAATATTTTTCTTATTATTTTGAGAATTTCATGTATCAGTACTGAATTTACATCGTTTCCACCTCTCTTCCTGCACTTCTTCCTGTGTCCACTCCCCACTACCACTCAAATTAGTGACTTCCTTGATTACCATTCATATATATATATTTTTTTTCATATGTATGACTATGAATATTCTGCCTGTGTTTAGGGCTGACAGATAGCAGTTTTTCCATGGTTGTATGGCAAAGTCAAAATATTGCTAATATATAATTAAGAGCATCTAATATTTCAATTTGTAATTAATTTTGAAGGAGTTCATTAAGTATTGGTGACAAGCTCAATCTCTGGATAGTGCTTTTGGTTTAGAAATATAATCAAAGATGCATTTGCATCTCCTTTTAGTTCTTTGCAGGACCATGCTGTTGCCACACTTTTAAAATCTTTGAATATGGTTTTTTTTTTTTTTTTTTTTTTTTGGTTTTTCGAGACAGGGTTTCTCTGTGTAGCTTTGCGCCTTTCCTGGGACTCACTTGGTAGCCCAGGCTGGCCTCGAACTCACAGAGATCCGCCTGGCTCTGCCTCCTGAGCGCTGGGATTAAAGGTGTGCGCCACCACCGCCTGGCTTTTTTTGGTTTTTTGAGACAGGGTTTCTCTGTGTAGCTTTGTGCCTTTCCTGGAGCTCACTTGGTAGCCCAGGCTGGCCTCGAACTCACAGAGATCTGCCTGGCTCTGCCTCCCGAGTGCTGGGATTAAAGGCGTGTGCCACCAACGCCCGGCCTTGAATATGGTTTTGTTTACTTATTTCTCTTCCAGACCAAAATGTGTTGAGTTCATATGCAAGGCATTCTTGAAACTTATGGAGTCATACAATGTTTACACATTTCTTATTTTGATTACATATTTCTTAAAATATATAGATTTTATTATAAACTGACATGGTATAAGAATATGGATAGGAAAATATCTTCTATAACTTTTAAAAATTTTGGTGAGATGTAGGATCACACATAGCCTTATTGACATTAATTATGTTTGCAAACACAAATATGCTTTTCTCATGTAACTCAAATTTAGAGGATTTCAAATTGATTCAGTTTGACTAGTCTCTTTGGCAGTACGTGGGGGTTCAGATCATACTATGGTGGTTACTCTCTCTGGGGAGAAAATTAGTTTGACTTCCAAAGGAAACGTCTTAGAGAAGAATCTGTGATTCAGAAAAAATAAATTTGTTTAGAAGCAGTGCCTTGGCGTGAGCTACCTAGAAGCCTGGTCATGGTGGCACAAGCCTTTAATCCCAGAATTAGGGAGTCAGAGACAAGCAGATGTCTATGAGTTTGAGGACAAACTGGTCTACAGAGTGAGTTCCAGGACAGCCAGGGCTACACAGAGAAACCCTGTCTCAAAAAACAAACAGATGAATGAATGAAAAGAATGCGCTACCTAGAAACAATATTGTAAGAATGAGTTTATTATGTTTGTGAAATTAACAAAGATCTATACTTTCTCTTGCTCCATTATTGTCATTACCTCTTTGTAATCTGACATTCTATTGATGTTCTTTAGTGAATGGTATTAAAAATGCATATTAGATGGCCAGATATGAAAACTGTTTTTAAATGACATGTAAACTTTTATTCCAGTTTGTTTTCCTTGGCTTTGCATAGTCAACATTTCTTTTTATCATGGTTCTCCTGTGTCTTGACCACTGGCAAGTCTAAAACATGTCAGTTTTCTTCAATTATTTGGAGTATTTTCAGATCCCCACAGGTGATCATTTTTTCTTGTTGTCAGTAGGAAGCAATGCTCATTCTCTATTAGTTTTATCTTCACAGTGACAGTGTAATACAAAGAACAGCTTCAAAGTCAGACTCAGACAAAATTTCTATTCAGACAATTCTCAATGACTCCTTTTCCGGGGTAATTATAACAGTAGCTACCTTAGAGTCACATTGGAGGCCATGTTAAATGACATGTGTACAAGGGCATTTGCAAAGCTCTGAGTGTGATTTCTGACACGTGGTGGTGTAAAATGAATGCATTCATATCTTTTATCCTTCGCCATGCCTTTTTCTTTCCTTGTCTTAAACTCACAAAGTCCTTGATATGATAAATTGTGTTGTCAGGAATATCTATTAGGCAAAAGGCTCTATAGATTGTTTTTCTCAAACTATTCAGAATGTTTCACTTTCTCTATAGATGGAAGACCCTCAATGATCTAGCTGTAGACCATATTATATGAAAATTATTTCATACTCATGTTTGTGAAAACAAATTGATAAAATTTCTCAAAATGTCTTTTTTTGGTGTTGATCAGGGTTTTGAGATATCAAATAACCTTTCCAGTTATTATTTTATTAGCAAATATTTCCTACCTATTTTAATGTCGACTTCTTTCAGTTTCTCTTTCTGTCACTTTTTGTGGGGTAGCAGTGAACTTTACTGAATGCATTTTTACAGATAATTTCCTTGATAAAGTTATTTTAATGCTAAGATATTTTTGCAGAGAACATTTGCTGAGGGTATGACGATATCTATTTAGGGAAGATCTGTGGAAGTAATAAAGTATTTTAGGAGGGAAAAAAATTCCAGACACTGATTTAGGTTTTCTTGCTGTCAAGTAGAATTGTGTGTATGAGAGAAATTTTTATTCACATCTCTATTTCACTTGATGTGAGTTCCTGGGCTCACCTGAAGACCAACAAACCTGAACAAAATAAAATAAAGAAATGTACTCTTGTGTATTTCCTTTTAAAAATGGGCCCACAGAGACTGAAATGGCAAACATAGGACCTGCTTAGGTCTACACCAGGTCCTCTGAGTAAAAGTTATGGCTCTTAGCTTGGTGTTCTTATGAGAATCTCTTCTGGTTTCTTGATAGCAGGCATTATGATAGGGATGAGATGGAAACATAACAAAGAGTTCATTTTCATTTCTCTCATGGCCAGTGAAGGTGGAAATTCTATCATGTGTTCAATGCCATCTTTTGAGAACTGTCTCTTCATGTCATTAACAGATTTATTGTTTGTGGTGTTTGATTGTTGTTTAGTTTTACTCCTTTGCATATTGTAGATATCAGTCCTCTGTCGGATAAATACTTAGCCAATATTTTTCTCCCATTCTATAGGCTGTCTCTTTACCTGATTCCTGATAATATATCCCTATGTGGTTCAACAGGATGATTTTATATCATGTTAGTGTTTAGGAATTATGGATTTTTTCTTTCACAAAGAACAAACACAGAAAATCACTATCTATGATGATAATGATTTTTAGTAGAGGCTACATTGGACAGCCAGTGAAAGATATGAAAAATTTTCAAGGCATATGAACCAGTTTAGTTTAAATAAAAAACCTCAGCATTTAATATAATGTGGAAAGTCAATGTTCTAATGCAGAAATCTCCCTTTCAATATATATATATATCTATATATATATATATCTTTATAGACACAGAGTAGAAGTTATATATGTACACACATATATGTATGTATATGTATACACACACACATATATATATATAAATTTTAACTGATAAAGTAGGAAGAAAATTGATTGAAAATTTCTCTCAAAAGGTATATCAAGTATTGTATAAAACACAGCACAGAATTATATGCCATAAATACAAATATAGGTTCCTTAGTTGCAACATAAACTATGTATGTTATTTATATATGATAATATTCTTCCCTCATGCTTAACTTCTTCTACATTCCTTGATTTACATTTAATTTTGTGAGCTCTCATCTGTAAAGTATTATTATTATTTTTTTTTTTTTGGTTTTTCGAGACAGGGTTTCTCTGTGTAGCTTTGTGCCTTTCCTGGAACTCGCTTTGGAGACCAGGCTGGCCTCGAACTCACAGAGATCCAACTGCCTCTGCCTCCTGAGTGCTGGGATTAAAGACATGTGCCACCACCAGCCAGCGTAAAGTATTATTCTTAAATATATACATTATTCATTTTAATATTTTTCATGCATTGACAGAGAAGTCAATAATGGGCACCTTCACAATGTTTAAATTTAACATTACATTGGTAAAATGGATGCACCATCCTGTAATGCCCATGCAATACTGCATGGCAACAATAGGTACTTAAAGAAAACCATGAGCTCACCCAATAGTCAAAATAAGGTGCCAGAAATAACATAATAATTATTATTATTATCATGCTCCTTTGGAGAGTTTGAAACAACTGTTTTAAAGAGCAGCCATGAGAAGAAAACAGGCCAGTGAAATCAAGTTCAATTTTAAAAGCCTCTGTAGACCAAAAGAGACATCCATTAAAATGAAGACACAGTCTGCACATCGGGAAGAAATGCTCGCAAAAGGCTCATTTCCAAAATATATAAGAAACGGAAACAACCCTGTAGCAAAAACAAGCTGGTTTTTAAAAGTGGACATGAGCCCGATTAGGGATTTCCTAAAAGAAAGCATACAAACAAATAGCAGGCATGTGAAGCATGTTCAACGTCCCTAGTCCTCTGGGACACACGAATCAAAACTGCCATGCGATATCGCCTCACCGCATTGAGAATGGCTATTATCAAAAAGACAGAAGGTGTACACGGGCAGGGATGTACAGTAGTGGTGAGAATGTAAATCAGTAGAACCATTAGGGAAAAGAGGATGAAGGAGTGTCTGGAAGTTAAAAATAGAGCTATGAATCTTACTATTGGGTAGAGATCAAAGGAGAAAGAAAACAGTGGATCCAAAAAAAAAAAAAAAAAACCTGTATTCTTATGTTCACCCCACCAATGTTTGCAACAGCCAAGAAATGGAAACAAACTCAGTGTCCATTAGCTGATGAAAGCAGAGAAATTCTGAGTGTATAGATGCACAATGGCACTCTCTGCCATCTAAGGGAATGAAATGCTATCATTTGCAACCATGTAGACGGAAGTGGAGATCGTATATCAAGTGAAATCAACCAGGCACAGAAAGCCAAGTATGCTGTGACCTCACTCCGACCCAGAATCTAAAGCCGTATTGCAGAGATGGAGCACTGAATGCTAGTGACCAGGAGCCTTGTTAGATGACGGATGTCGAAAAAATAATGGCAGTGCATTCGATGGGAGAAAGGACAGTTCAAAAGGCTAGGAGGAGAGGGTTTTTTTTAAAAAGATTCTCCTAAAAATAATAATCATTGGAAGAGGCAGACGTGTAGCCTGACTTAAATATTATACCTACCATACCCATCATTGTACAGCTTTTCATGTTTTGTTAAAGTCAGTTCAAAAATACATTAAAAACCTGGCAGGTGTGGTATATGTGAATATGCTGAAGAATTGCAGGTAAATCATATTGGCAGAAAATGAATACATTGAAAAGATGGAGGCATGTTTGTTATATATATAAAAAAATCCCTCAAATATGTTTCCAGTCTCAGTCAGTTTAGGGGCTGTAAATATTCCCTGCAAATACTCACCCGCTTGCTCTCCTGATTATTCCATTCACAGCCCATGTCTGGGTAGGAGGGAGACATTCTAATTGTGGCCTTTGCAAGACTGTAAAGCAATGGGTACTCTCCTCCGTGGACTTATTACTGGGTGTTTCTAGGCAAGACTGGCAGAAAATTGGGCCATGCATGATTTCCTTTGGAATTAGTCAGCCAGATGAGAACTTAACCACAGTGGAAAAGACTTTGCAGTAGTTGCCAAGGATGTTTGGGCAAGCCAGATTTCCACAGCTTCCCACAGGGGAATCCTCACTCATTTGTCACTTCCCAGATCAATCAGTGTCCTACTTGTCCTGCTAACTTTACCAATGGCAGATCTATTGTCTGCAGAGATATTGAGAGCCTGGAGGAGGAGGACAAGCAGAAGTATACCTGAGGCACATTTGTCAAGCTTTGTGAGCTCCTCTGAGCTAAGAAACTTCTAATGCTGCTGTGTTTCAGTAGCTTGGACTGTACGCAGAGGAATTCTCGGAATTAAGCACTTGTATATGCTTGGCAAAGTCATAGGTGCTGAACACAGAGAGATTAATGTGATCATTACTCAAAGAATACAACAGGAGGGAAAGCTTGGCCTGTTACACCTTCAACTGTGTCAAACAAGGCACCAAAATAAAACAACATTGAGTTATTTGGCATGCTCTTTAGCTTTTTCAGTGTTGTCTCGTGTGTATTAGCTCATTTGACTGGAACATCCTCAAATGACTCAAGATAATGCAATGCATTGTTAGCACCAGACTGGGAACCATGAAATAGAGATCCCATCCACAGTTAAGTCTGCACGTCATTAGCATAGATGTCACATTGGGCAGTAGTCAGTGTGGGATACATGAGATGATGAACAATCCTGGGTACTTTGAAAGTCTCTGTACATACAAAACAAGGATTATCATTGAGCTTGCATAGTGCCCTTCCTGTAGACAAGGTTCAATCCTGTGATGGAGCTTGCCTGCTACTTCTGTGGAGAGTCCCAGATCTACATAAAGAAGGAAAATCAGAAACCAAACAAACAAATAAAAGGATCTCTTTAGGTGCAGGGGGCAGGGGGCTGAACTATTCTTGTTTGGGCTTCAAAAGCAAAGGTGACCCTTGATGCCTGCAGGAATGTAGGGCATCTTAGTTATATAAGCAGCTCTTTGAAACCACAGCAATTATTTCTGGTCAGATAACACTGGGGGAAGTTTTTATAATTCTGGTGTATATGGAACAAATAATACCTGCTCAAATCCAGGAAACGGGATGATGGCTGCTTTATGAGTAGAAACTACAGGTAAGAGCTGGCAGTTTTCACATGATTATAAGGCTATGGACATAAGTAGAGAGAGAGGGGAGATGGAATAAGAATTATCCAGCAGACAAGAATTTTATTTTCAGACCCTAGAGCAGTTGGGTCTCAATGTCCCATGAAAATATTAAATGTGTGAGTTTGCATATGCACACACGTCACAAATGCAGGGGGGAAATGCTCACTATAGAGCGAGCCCGGGGAATTTGGCTGCAATTGTGAGTAGCAGTATTGAAGCTGCTCTAATTTTAAATTTCCTCTCGCAGCTGCAGCTTCCTGCTCTAATCTCTATGAATACAACACATCAATTTAAATAAAAATAGTTATCTGCATCATGCTTCCCTTTCCCAGCTGCAGACCTCTATTAGAGGTATAGAAATAAGCTATTGAAAATTAAAATAGTAACGTTCCCTTTTCCCAGTTCCTAGACTCCATCCAGTTTAACCTAATATCAACTAAATGCAACTAGTTTTATATTTAACAAATGAATAAATCTAATTCTTCATTTGAATTCTGTGCACTAAAGAGGAAAGGCTTTTTTGAAGAGGTCTTTCGGTTGTCTGACTTTTCTCCTGGAGCTGATTATTTAGTTAGCATCTTTTATAGTAGTTCCAGAATAGCAGGCTGGCTTTCTTGTCTTTGGTACCCTTTCTTGTCTCTGCTTCTCCTATTTTTTTTTTCTATCAAATCTCTCTTACCTTTCATGTTTGATAGGTACTGGAGAGAATCAGGGCTTACCTGAAGCTTCTCCTCTGTTCTCCCCAAATGCCATAAACCCCTCTTACTATTACATGTTAGAGTGTGGGTGAAGACCCTGCTTGGCTTGTGTTTGCTCCAGCTTTATGTTCCTACCACTGATCACATAGTAGGGACTTAATAAAAAAGTAGTCACACAAAGAAAGAAAGAAAGATGTAGGCTATTTACTAGCCTTTTTTCTTGTCACTTCGAGGGCCTAGTATAGGATCTTGCACACAGTAGATATTTATCAGAGATATGAATTAAAGAATTTCTAGTGTGTTACTGTAGCTTTTACTTCTCTCCATTGGGCACAAGTGGGAGACTTCCTACAGACACACAAAATTATTCCATTAATTAATCCCTTTGTCATGAGAATAAAGTTGACTAATGGTACCTATACGTGTCAAGCTCATCTTAGTCGAATCCTTGCCCAGGTGTTCTGCCTCATCTCTAATCGCCCATCAGACCTCCCCTCCCCCACACTGTCAGAGCCCATTGCCTAACTGCAGACTTTGTAACTTTATTGGTCTCTGTTTTCATATTACTTCTCCTGTCGGAAATCTCCATCATCTCATTTGCTTCCTCAGCCTGCAGGTTTGATAGACACCTGTGTCTCAGAAAACCCTTTCCAATACATCAGGTTGACACGGAGTGAGCATTTGTGTGTTTTTATTTTCACATTGAGCTCACCCTGTATTGATAACCATATTGAGCAGTAAGTTATATGTTTTCTGGACTTTCAAACCTCCTTTTGTACAGGCCTGTCCTCCAGGCCAGACAGCCACCATCTTAATGAGTTCAGCTGTTTCCATTTGCAAGGGATTATCACAGTTGGGCTTGTTCATTGTTGGCATTCCCTCATGGACTAAGGGGCAGAGAAGGTCATGGGACTCTGCCCAAACATCCAACCACTCTTCTTAATAAATTGTCAGCAGTTCTTCTCCAAATGCAGCTCAGGATCTCAAAGACGGGCTAGAGTATGTATGTTGAGAAGACTAAAGGGAGGGGGTTTCATCTCTGAAGCCATGAGGAGACCATGCTGGACATAGACTTAAAAGAGTGAGGCTGATTTATGGTCATCCATACTCTTCCCACAATCCCCGACTCATGCTCTATAACGCCAGTGTACTCCTTGGTTTCTCAAGGGGAACTTTGGTAGTATCAAACTTGGGTTTGTCATTGGGAGTATAGAAGGAATGGGAACGCATTGCCTAAGCTACCTTCAAGGTAAAAATTCTCAAATAGTCTTTAGTTGTTTCTTTTTACTGTCCTTTCTTTTTTGTTATTTCTTTTAATTAAAAATATTTTCTTATATTTTGATCATGTACTTTCCTGTCCCAACTTCTCCAGACCCTCCCCACCTCTTTCTCTATCTACCCAACTTCATGTTTTCTCCTCTCTCCCTCTCTCTCTCTCTCTCTCTCTCTCTCTCTCTCTCTCTCTCACACACACACACACACACACACACCAAAATAAAATCAAATACCTCTTTCTGATGCCATTTGTTACCCTGAAGCCCTATGTGTGTGTGTGTGTGTGTGTGTGTGTGTGTGTGTGTGTGTGTCATACCGTGCATTTGCATGTGTGTGTACGGTTCAGAGGTCATCATCATGTCATTATTTGAGGATGCCATCCATCTTATTTTGAGAAAGAGTCTACCATTGAACTAGAACTCAACTATTAAGCTAGACTGGTTGGCCAGGAAGACTGGTGTTCTCTGCCTCCCCAGCTCTGGAATTCTAAGTGTGTGCCACCACACCAAACTTCTTTCCACATGGGTCCTGGAGATCAAACTCAAGTACTCCAGATGACTTTGCTGCCTGACTAAACCATCTCCCCACCCTGAGCCTGGAATTCTTAACTGGGAACAGAAAGTCTCTAGGAATCAAGCTACTGCCTTTCATTCTACCTTGGTCTCATTCAAAGATCTTTCACTATGATGTTCCTCAACTTTAAAAATCTCACCTTTTCCTGAAAATTTCCTTGTTCAGAATCTCCCCTTTTAAGCCAACAAGTACTTAATTCTTCCTGCAAAATATTTGATATACAAATGAAAGACTAGCACTTTGCAGCTGACCTCGACAAGGCACACCATTAAGGTGAATGCATGTCTGACTTGGGTGAGATCTGCATGTGATTATTATATAACCATCAGCATATGCTTCAGAAGCAGTCCAGTACCAGAAAATGAATCATGGATTATGTAGATGATACACTGCTTTTGTTGACATCATTAATCTCTACCAGTTAAGACCCACAACTTTGTTGCCACTACCTCCTCCTATTAATTAAACCCCACAACAAGGATATTAAGTTATTAAAAAAAATGTTACTTAGCCCACTAGAGTTGAAAGCACATGAATTTAATGTCCACATCAATAAATAATCACTGTGAGGTTATATTATTCACCTGGACAAATTGTATAAACTTGATGCTCATTTTTTTTAATTAAGCTCCAGAGCTATTCCAATTTAGGCAGCTGTAGAAAGATGTGACAGAAGGGCATAAGTGGTTTGAATGTTTGAACAAGAAAAAGGTGACAGGGAAAGTGGATATTTAATTCTGTCTTGCAAGGGAGGTCCATTTGAAAATTCAGACTGCAAGAGCTGATTTTCTTCATTTTCTACACTGTAACCAGCATACTCTGTGGCTTAATGAAGTGGATCCTTCCTGTGTCCAGACATATATGAAAGACTGAAAGCTACTTAGGAAGCCCATATATACATGAAATATTAAGAAAATAAAATGTTAAAAGAAGTGGCCTATGAGTCAATGAAGGGATTTAAAAGCAATGAATAATGGTGGTTACTGCATTTGTGAGTTGGGCTAATTGAAGTCAGTAATAATTAGTAATGCCTTCAAGAAGGTTTAGAATGTCATAGACTATCTCCTATAGATCTAAGTAAATGATACTATTAAATATTCACAAAAACCACATATTCAGTTCCTATTGTTTTTCAGTCTTTCTACATTTTCTACCTAGACTTTCTGAACATGTATAGGATTCAGGTAACTCTTACTGTTTTCCCTTCAAAGGTGAAGAAAATGAAACTAGAATTCAAACCCAGGATATTACATCACAAATAAGACAAAGTTTCCTTGCTAAGAAAAAGGTACTATTTAACTTATTATTCCTAGCAGTGATCCTATTTGGTATTTGCTTTCTAGGGCAAAAAATTGATGCCCAAAAGAGTTAGTAACCATCTTGGGACCATACTCTTAGTCAGTGAGAAAACCAGACTTGCAGATGTTGCTGTTTTCAGTCCAGTCTGTCATCTAGTCCTGACTAGCTGAGCTCTGATGTGGTGGCATATTTCATGTTTCCCTGAATGTGGTTGGGAATGCAAAGGATCACTCCACTTTTATGTCATTAAAAGAGTTAGTTTCAAATGGTTAATTAGCATACTGAAAAAATGATATTTGATATGGTAGATGCTTCTGTTACGCTCGTGGGCTGTGACAGGCTTTTCTCTGTCACCCAGGCTGAGCTAGAACTCACTATGTTGTACAAGCTGTCTGATAAAACTTGTGATCCCCTGGTCTTAGCTTATTGAGTGCTGACATCATTGCACTTGCAAAGCACCACACTGAGTAGTTATTTCTTAAGATCAAGCTCACTGGAAGAGGGTTACCTTCTAAGTGGCTCTGCACAACATATTTCCACTTTATGCTTTTGAAATAAGTTGGTGCCAAGGATTACGGGGTCAGACTTCTTAAATCATGAATTAGTTAATTGATTTATTGATTGCTTCTGACATAATCTAGCCTGGCCATACAAATTATTTGCCTTCTTCCCCTTTAGAGCAGTCTCTAGCCTTGGAAGTTGGGGTGAATTCTTTAATCCTTCCATTCTTCAGCTTCCTTGTCTGAGAAGTGGAACTCGTGAAAATGCCTAGCTATGGAAATAATATTGAATGTATTTGTGGTTCTTGAACCCATGTTGGTACAAAGTCTCTTTTTATACTTCAAACCCTGTCATCTCAGATGTTTATATAAAAAAGGATGAACACCTTTTTTATGAACACCTTTGTATGGTCCACCTGGTTAACAAGGCACTTCAAAGTGCTCATTTCAAAGCCTCCACTGAAAGTTTAGACATGAG
>CABHPQ010158793.1:0-13237 GCA_902168405.1 Peromyscus aztecus
TGGGGACTGAAGCCCAGGCCCGGTACAGGCTAGGATTGTGTTCTACGTCCCAGTCCTGAAGTCAGATGAAACTCAAAAGGAAAATGTAAAACCAGTCATTTTCCTACTACTGGTAGGAAAAAATGGACACGATTTTGCCTCTCCAGGAATCAGGCAGAGGAAGTGACTGACAAGCCACCATTCTGTCTATTCTAACAGGTATCCAACAGCTATTTTCAAGAGCCCCTACATTCCTCAAGTTCCTACGTTCCTCAGGCTATGACACACTTTCTCTTCCTGTGTTAGTAGCTCACATAGAGTTCACGCTAAATGGAAACCCTCACATCAGGGTTCGATTTGTTTCTTCTTAGTAACGTGACACACTCAGTGAGACCCACCAAGGTGAGCTCTGCAGCCCACCTGCAAATAGAGATTGAGCTCCCGCCAGAGGAGCTGGGCCGTCCGTCCGTGTCTGTTCCATCAGCTCAGCAAAACAATTGATGGAGCTGATGTCATAAGCCAGCAGACTCGGGGAACTGCTCAAACATGACTCCAGGAATTTCCCACAAAGGTGCGAAGTGGCTTCACAGCTAAACAAAAGTCCCATAAAAAGTGGCGGAAAGAGGCACGGTCTGTCCAGCTGGGGAGGCCACAGTGAGGGCTAGAGCTGGATCTGCACCACTGACATGAAGGAGTTCTATCACATCCAAAGGGACCCAGCCACACACAGTAAACAGCAGGGGACAAACAACCCACTCTGTGCTTGAGGGTTTTAAGCACATACAGAAGGTCACGTGCCAGGCTGCTATCACTGGTCACATGCTTAAGGTGGAGAAAGAAATAAAGAATCATAACCAAGGAATGCAGCTCATTTGTTGTTACCTACATTAATTTCTGATGAAAAAAAAGAACACAAAACCAAAAGGAAAAAAAGCCCCATTATGGGGGACCCCAGAGTTCATAAAATATTATTCATGACTGTCCAAGTCCAGCTGGCAGCCCATTTCCGGCAACACAAGAAGATCCTCAATGGTTTAAAGGAGCAGTTCCAGGCCCCGCCCTGCCAAGTAATCTGCTCCTGAGTTCAGTGTCCCCCAGCACGCCCCCTGGTGGTTGAAAGGACAAAGGACAACATCTGAGAAGGAACTTAACTGTCCACAGCCCTCTGGAGGAGCAGGCATGTCAGAGGCCTGCTCCAGATGTCCCTGGCAGTTATCACTGCATATGACAGGGGTGTGACAGCTTTTATAGTCTGTAACTTTTTACACTGAAAATTTCCAGAAATGTCCACCTTCTACATCTTTCTACGTTATAATTTTTCTATAAAGAAATTTCTGCCTGAGCCACCAGGACGGCTCAGTGGGTAAGGGTGCTTGCCGCCGAGCTTGACAACCTGAGTTAGATTCCTAAGACAGGCATGGGAGAAGAGACTAACTCCTCCACATTGCCCTCTGACCTCTGCACATGCACTCTGACTTACATGCATATGTGTGTACTCAGGCACACACACATACGAGAGAGAGAGAGAGAGAGAGAGAGAGAGAGAGAGAGAGAGAGAGAGGAATAAATGAATAATTTAAAAAGAAATGTATGTCTTAGTTAATTAATTTTTTTAAAGTGATATATGACCAGGTTACTGATGTAGAAAAATGTTTCGAGAAATCAGAAATCGAATTCCACTGATGTTACTAGACCCAGTTAAGAGTATAAAGAGAATACAGCTCTCTGCAAATATGTGCTCTTCTCTATAAATGAACGTGAGTAGTTTTACAATAGTAACTGTCACCTTTATGAGAGCCTTGGGAAGAAAGGGTGTTTGATAAACCGAATGAATTTTATATTCTAAAACAAAAGCAGTGATTAAGGCCTGTTCATATACTAAGTTTTTCTGTGGCTGGCAAGTATCTTTTAATCAGCATAGCTGATGTTTGGCAAATTTACCATTTCTGAACAATTTTATATAATTTGTTATATAAATAAGTTTCTATTTTGAGTGCTTATGGAATGATTATGACTTTGTTTTACTCACAGACTACATCAAAAATGGTAGTCTTTCTTAACAAATTTCTTCATCCTTCTCCTCTTTTTTTTTTGTTTTTTCTCCCCCCCAAGACAGGATTTCTGATTTCTAGAAACATTTTTCTACATCAGTAACCTGGTCATATCACTTTAAATATGTTTTATTTCATATTTAAAGTGACCGCCCAGCTAAGAACTTCATTTTTAAAATTGAAACCAGCGGGCCGGTGGTGGCTCACACCTTTACTCCGGGTGCTCCAGAGGCAGAGGCAGGTGGATCTCTCTAAATTCGAGGCTAGCCTGGTCTACAAAATGAGCTTCAGGACAATTAGGGCTGTTACACAGAGACCCCTGTCTTGCAAAACTTAAAAGGTTGAAGCCAAATCACAATTTACCCAAGTGAGTAGGGAAGTCAGAAAAGCATGGAAAAAACAACACTCCTCCTTCATGAGATAAGGGAGGACCAGAGGAACCGCTCCCCATTTGTCCTGTACACAAAGATTTTAACAAGGAGAGCAGGCTGCAGCATTAACACCAGACAAACAAAAACCAGTCCAAATGTACGGCTGCATTTTAATCTTCCTGTAGGGTTTAGAACGATGTTGTGGAGTTCCTGTCACCTTCTGAGAATTTTTAAAATACATCTTGTATTATTATAAATTACATCAATCCTAAGACAATTTGCTGTTCTCACAAGGTACGAACCTGTGACGGGGCTGTGTGGCTTTCCTATGACGTGGCCAATGCACTCATTCATCAAGGCTTGCAAACTCTAGAAACCAAAGAAAAATTGGGAGAAGAAAAAAGAAAGTCTTGATTCTATAAGCAGCATCGAGGCTCAGTCTACTTCACCTTAAGTACTTTCAGTTCGTTTAAAAGACAAAAGATACAAGTATCAAGCGGCTGCAAGTTAAACACCATTTAAATACTATTTTATACTTTCCGTTCTCATAAATAAAAGCAACTGTGCAAACTATTCCCCGCGAAACAACGACATTCATAAGCAAAGATCAAGGGTCTCCATGAGCAGAGGGCAATGGGAGGGATTCACGCCTGTGCAACGTCACCATCCGGTGCAACTGATCACAACATCAGCAGCCTACATACGGCACTGACACGGCACTCTGTGGACAGTCAATCCTGTTCTTCAGTGACGTCTGAAAGGCGGCCCCGGAGCCAGCAGTTTATAACATCTAGACACTAGCATCTATTTCAGAAGTATGAGGGTAGAGGATCCATCAGACAGGCAGCTACGCACGGCTGTAATAACTGATGAACACTGGAAACCCTGACACATTTTAAAGGGGGCTTTAACGGCTCAGCATCCTCATGGCAGTGACAGGAAGTATAATGAGGAACCAGGACTCCACAGAAAACATACCACCCAGAAGAAAGGGACCGACTTGGTTCTTTACAGAAAAAGTATTTAAGGTATGTCCTACCAGGAAGTCATCTTCCGGTAAAGCTGAAATAAAGGCAGGTTCAATGGCTTGTAGGAAATCAAATCCTTGAGTGGCCCACCTGTCACGTGAAAATATTCAACAGTCACATAATGGCTGGGGAAACGCTGCACACTACACAACACTAAAATCAGTATCAAAGTAATTGGAAATTTACTATAGGACAAAATGCTTGGTATTCCAGGGGAGGGGGATGGAGGTTACCACCTGGACAGAGCAAGCTTACATGACAGACAAGATGGCTTTTTAAAGTCCATTCTCACGCCAAAAGGCACATGAAGGCACTTGGGCCAGCAGGCACACCGAATCGCTTGTGAGCTGGTAACACCAGATTCTAACTCTGCATTTCCCATGCAGACTGTGTGCACTGTTCTGACCTGAAGTGGCTTCCAAGGGTCCCCTGTCTGCTCAAATGGATTACAGGATGCCTGGCCAGGTTTCACTCACACGCTTTAGTGACTACTTCATGTTGGTGGGACAACTGTAGAGCGTTACAGACAGGGACAGCGTCCACACTTCCCTGCAGATCCCTTCCAGGAGGCACGCTGTTTAGGACACATTAAAGATTTTCTTTCCTCTATGGTGAGTTATAAGCTTCATATACACACACTGCCATATAAAAAATACTGACTGCAGCTGAGTTAGAAAGAATGCTCTTGTTGTATCATCTGCTTATGAAGTTCACATGGCGCACAGAAGAAATATTACCAGCCCCTCGTGTCTCCCGTGAGAACGAGTGTGCTTCTCGCTCTTACCTGGGCCTCGTGCCTCGGCCGCTCTCACATTTGGTCAGGACATAATTCATCCATTTCCGGGCAAAGCTTATATATTTATCTCCTATCTTCTGTCTGAACTCTCCAGACATCAAACGAACAACTTCTTTATGATACTGTTAAAAGATTTCATGTATATCAAGATTAACAAAACCATTCTAGCAATACCTACACACAATAATGCTGTATCTGCCTAAAATGTCTTTTTCTAAAAATGAATAGCAAAATCTAATTAGCGCATATACTTTGAATAACCCACAGAACTACAGAATATAGTCACAAAATATAGTTTGGTAAATGCTTTATTCATATTTAAATTAAGAATATACTTTTGGGATATTAAATATGTCTTAGAGAAAGTTTTAAAATATAGTAGATATTTTAGTAGCTATATTATAGATATATTAGAGTAGATAGCTGTGAGTAGAAAAGAAAACCTGGCGATATCTGACAGTTTAGAAGGAAACTGACATTTTGGACACTTCACAGCAGTGTGAGGTGGCATTCCTGACAAGGCAGTGATTATAATAAATGTCAGACTTGTCATAGAGTCCATAACGCCTCTTGTAGTCCACGAAACAGTTTCTGGACTGGGCAGCGTCCCCTCGTGTTCGGTACCTACCTCGAACCCAAAG
This sequence comes from Peromyscus aztecus, assembly GCA_902168405.1. Lineage (NCBI taxonomy): Eukaryota > Metazoa > Chordata > Mammalia > Rodentia > Cricetidae > Peromyscus > Peromyscus aztecus. Next base: position 4,867 of record CABHPQ010158793.1, read on the forward strand.
TTGTACCCCTGAATCATCGCTTCTCGGTAGTACTGCTGCAGTGTGGCAGACTCCGACTCATCAACCTCAGCATCGAACTCCAGCGTGAACATGTGGTCCACTCGGTCAATGGCATCACTCACTCGGTTGCAGAGCTCAAGCGCATCGTTCTGAGGGGTCCCAAACCACGATTAGTCCAAGGAGAAGCAAAGCCAGCACCGTCCACAGGAACACACCATGCTCACCACAGAGACCACTGAGGTACTTCATCAAAAATGTGACCGAGAAATCCTACCTTCACCATTATTTGTCTGAGGTATTCTTGGCAATCTTTAACAGCCGACAGAACACCCAGTGAGAACAGCCCACATAAGTGGTTGTGCCTAACTGCATTCTGGTCTTTGAACAGGCAAAGGTGTCACTGGCACTTCTGTGCATTAACCATGAGAGAGCATCAAAACTGGACAAGGAGGTCTACTGCCACCTGGTGGGTAGAGACCAAGGATGCTGCCAGATATCCCACAACACACAAGACACCCCCGTACCACCCCATACAACGGGAGACACCCCACTACCACTCCACACAAGAAAAAAAAAATCACTGGCCCCAATGTCAAGAAGGCAAAGGCTGAGAAACCCAGTCTTAATTTAAGCTCTCAGCTCTTCTGTAGATGGTACATAATGCAATTCCTAGATACTATGAGGAGGTGCTGACCTCTGACCTCTCAGTGTGACAGTTCATGCCCCAGAGCCAGAATTCTCCAAATTCAAGTAAAATCAACGTTTCACAACTTATGCTTTCCAGAGTACCCTGGCTTGAACTAAAGAAAAGACACCAGTCCCTTGCCCTGGTATTAGGCTGGGACAACAGCTTGTAAGAGGTTTATCAATAAATAAAATAAACTGGATTGGTAGAAGAAAAGCAGACGTTCACTGACTGACCTGGGAGCTTCCCAGAAGCCACAGTTCTGTGACTACCAAGACTTAACTTACAGAGAAAGCAGGACCCCAGAACGCAGCATCAAACACACTGGTGAAGACAGAAGAGGAAGCTGCAGAGCTGTGAGGCTTTCCTGCCCGCCCACAACTTGGCTAACCACGCGTTAAAGAACATGATAAAGACTTTCTGACCATGCATTATCAATAAGAACACCTGCAGCAAACACTGGAAACTGCTAAAGGTGAAAGAAACTCACAGAAGGAAGACACCTGGATCCCAGTCATAACTTTGCTAAACAACCAGCCCTGCCGGAGACCTACACCAGGTGAGGGAGGGAACCGCTGGTTTTCCATCCTTCCCCATTCTACAGTTCGGGGAAACACCTAAGAAATGCTTCATATGCGCATGCACAAAAGTGCACACCAGGAGGAAGGGCAGCCACTCGCATCCCTCAAATGACATCACCTCACACCACGTGACATCTCCACAGAGGCCGGGGTGGCACGGTCAGTACCTTGAGCTGCTGCAAAGCTTTGGCAATGACCGGCTGACTGGACGTCTGCTCGTGGCGAAGGGTCATCAGCCCCTCAATGGACTGCTGGAAGGCTTTTCTCTGAATTATGAGATGGGCAGACTCCATGACAACCAGCAGAAGATTGTCCACCTGGGAGGAAAACCAAACAGGACCTGAGAACAAACCAGTGACCACTTCCCCGGTCTGCTGCGGCCCCACCCTCAAACAGCAGCACCCTCAAGACCACCGTGTCGCAGCTAGCCACCTGACCAGGATCACCTGCAGGCACAGCTCCTGCAGGCCAGGGCAGCAAGCTCTGGTGGCTTGGCTCTTCATCCAAGGGGAGAAAAAGCCCACTCTCCACCGGGAAAGGGCGTGGGCATGCAGGGGCACGCAGGGATTGTGAGTGTTGGAGCAGCCCAAGCAGACAAGAGATAGGGAGGGCATTATGATTTTTAACCTTTCAGAGACTGAGAGTCCTTGCAGTATTTAGGACAGATCTGCATGTTGCCATGATCATTCTCCAACCAACCACAAACCACCTGGAGAACTGGGGGACGGGGAGGGGCTGGAAGCAGGAAAGCCACAAATAGGAAAGACAATTGTTCAGGAAAGGCAACAGCATGCGAGCTGTGGCAGTGGCCCTGCGAACGCCAGACGGATCATTTGCTGAACGCACGTCTGGCTGCCGAGCTGGTGATCAGCTGGAGAAGTGGGAGGACACATTTACACTCGCTGTCACACTTCTGACTTAAACAAGTGAGTGGGCAGGCTTGCCTGAGAGTGCAAGAGAAAGAACCGGTGGGTGGGGTAGAGGAGATGGTAGCTGGTGCAGCAGAGCTCTAGGGGCGTGCGAACACTTGCTTTCACTGCCCCTGAGCGGGACACACAAGTGAGGGGGCTCCTGACAGCAGTCATCAGTGAGTCTCAGAACCTGCCCAGGACTCATACAAGTGAGAACTACATAACAAGGTCAGCATTGTTTCTGTCCTTCAGGGGTACTCTGGGACTGGGCTGTCTGGAATTATGACTCATCAATGAAATGGTGCCTTTTAAAGCTAACTGAACACTAAAAGAAATCAAGCATACAAGTTATTTCAAACATTCCAATATAATGTGACACACTTAAACTCACTGGGATACTTCTAGTACAATCATGCTAACATTCATGTAGTGAACCATACAGGCCCATTTTGGGGAAGCATACACTTCAGATCATTAGAGGTGATATTTGTAAGCTGCCACAGTCTGTTTCATAAAAGCATGCCAACCCTCACAACTGGCAAGGGAGGCCCACCCACCTGCATGCTTCTCAGGGTATCGACAGTCTCCACCTGAGGCATGATTTTGACAGTTCGTGATTCCCAGGTGCCCCAGCCATCTTCTGAGTCCCGGGCTCGGTCTTCATGCTTGGTCAGAAGCAGAAAGGCATCAATGAAGACTTCATCTGGATCTTTTGAGCAGTCCTTTCCTGTGGCAGCATTGAGTAACTGCAAAATAATTCTTTTCTCCTCAGCAAGGCTGTCGGGGACAAACACGTGCAAATTCTCTAACCCGGGAATCTGTACCTGGAAAGGAAATAGCCCAGTCTTAAGATACATGAGACTAAAAGCAGCCCAGCATAGGTACATGTCTGCATTCCTAGCACTCAGAAGACACGAGTTTGAGCCCAACCTGGGCTATATAGTGAATTCAGGGCCAGCCTGTGGGTTTTGGGGTGGGAGTGGACAGACAAGCAGGTTCAAGGAGGAGGATGTGTGGGAGAGAGGCATTAGTCCCAAGAGCAAGCTGAGCTGCCAGGGAGTCCGCTGAGTGAGGTTGAAGGGAAGAAGGGAGAGGGGCTGGGAGGGGACTAGGGGACAGTACTGAAGTTTCTCTAGACACAGGGCACCGCTTCACTGTCCCACATCCAACACCTTGTTCAGGAGGGTGCCTGGAACAACCTGTCACTGCTAGAGTCCAGGAGGCGAGGGTCACCTTAACACGGAATACAATGCCAAGATCAGGGTGCAAGCTGCCCAAGAATCAGCCTTCCATCACACATCCCCAATGTGCCAACCTGACACAAGCTAGAGTTACTGGAGAGGAGGGAACCTCAATTGAGAAAATGCCTCCATAAGATCAGGCTGCAGGCAAGACCGTAGGCATTTTCTTCATTAGTGATTGATGGGGAGGGCCCAGCCCATTGTGGGTTATGGTTCTGAGTTCTTTAAGAAAGCAGGCTGAGCAAGCCATGGGGAATAATCCAGTAAGCAATACTCCTCCAGGGCCTCTGCATCAGCTCCTGCCTCCAGGTTCCTGCCCTGTTTCTGTCCTGACTTCCTACAGTGATGAACAGTGATGTGGAAGTGTAAGCCAAATCAACCCTTTCCTCCCCAAGTTGTTTCGATTGTTGTGTTTTATCACAATGACAGAAACCCTAACTAAGACACCTGGACTTGGCACAGGGTTGCCAATGATATGTCATATGCAGGTCCCAAAATGATAAATCTCAAACTTAAAGAGATATAAAGATGGGCCCAAGATATAACTACAATGATAACTAAGATGCATTGCCAAGGACCCAAAGACCATCACACAGAGAGACCCTGGACTGCAGAGACCCTGGACCGCAGAGACCCGCTGGCAAACACTAAAATCACTATGAGAGCCAGTAATATCATATTACATTCACTATTGTGGCCACTACTTTAAATATGCATAACTAAGTTAATCAACAGTATACACTGTGGTTGATTCTTTGTCTGCATTTATAAAAACGTTAAGTACTGAAGAAGTGTGTTCTTCTGGGAACATGTTCAGTCAGTGTGCAGCCTCCCAAGCCCAGATATTAGCTCTGGACGTTATGAACAAGTAGCCTCTATAGGGTGCAGGGGAGACCATGGGCTCCGAGAACACTGTGGGAACTCACTTTAACATACTGCTTTGCTTTCAGAACGCCCAGGAGCTCTTGGACCGAGGCAGACAGTACAAACTCTGCTGCTATTTCCAGGTCCTAGGATCACAGAAGAGAAGTCTCTTTAGGATCAGCTTTAAGATCCACATGAGCAAAGGGCAGCAGCAGCCAGACTGGTGGACTTACCTTCCTCAGCATCTTAGCAAAGCCCAGCGCCTTGGAGGCCCTCTCCCGGGCTTCGTGGAAGAGCTCCTTGAGTGCTCGGCTGATCTCAATGACAGATCTCCTGCCGGGGTGAAGTTCAGTTAGTTCACACTGGGGACACCCAAGTACAAGTGCAGCTAGTAACACACACGCAGCCAGTCTCAAATAACACCCACAGATTTCATCAATGGGAACGAGCAGTTACTGAGACTGTGGCCAAAATACCGGAGGAGAGCCTGACCCTCAGAGTTCTGCACAAAGCACCTGAGTATTCCATGTACACAGGGGACATCAAATACCCCTCAAGTAGCAATATGTTTAATTTTCTAGACATTGCTGTGACGAGGTCTTAGAGCTGCAGAGCTCACACTAACTGAAAAGAAATACACACCCAGTGTGGTGACCACTAGGCCCCCTAGGACGTCTGGCAGCTCATGCTGACTTGTGTGGCACAGTGCTGACACCACAGATCACAGGGGCAGGACACCATGGAACTGGCCCGGTGGCACGCCAATGCCCTTCCCCATCCCTGGCAGATGAGGGGAGCAAAGAGCAGTTACCTAGTTCACTGCCTCGATTCTTCAATTCTCACGCCAGATTTTACATTCATAACTTAAAGCTACGGGCCCACACAAAGGCTCACCCCGTTTCTCAGCATCAGTGTTTTACCAGCCCAGACCCTCGGAGGGAACATCTCTGTCCGGATGTTCTGAAACCCAACTGCTCTGCACCAGACTCTGTCAGTGAGTAAAATGTCTAGCTCTGAACATGCACCTGTACAGACTGACCAATGATGCACCTGATAGACAGACGGCTACAAAATGGTTCTACACGCAACATCTCACCACACACACACACACACACACACACACACGAGTGGGTGCAATTTGAACGGTTCAGTAGCATCTGCATGACACTGAAGGGAATTCAACAGGGAAGCCAAGGCTCATGTATTTACCCTAATGTTCGACAAAAGGGACGAGCCGAGTATAAACAACAGAAATCTGCCAAATGGCATCAGAAGGTAGCATGGACTACTACAGGGGTTTACAGGACAAAAATGTAACATTCAAAGATAGTCTAGAAAAATGTACAGAGTATAGCTATAGCCATTTTCAGTTAATATACACTGTATGTTTATCATGTTAAAGTTTGTCTAGAAGAACACACACACACACACACACACACACACACACACACACACACCGTCCAGCCTGAACAAAGATCTCTGGCAGCCCACTGGGGAACTAAGACTCCTGCAGTTAAGAAGCAGGCAGAGGCCAGTGTGACGCCAACCTCAGCTCATCAGCAGCACCGTTGTCGTCAGCGCTGGTCCACAGCTCTGCACAGCTCTCCTGCAGGCCAGACTCCAGAAAGCTCCCCGTCGACTTCAACAGCATCCCTGCAATGTCACTGGGGGACAAACGGCAGAGCAGAAGGAAGGTCATCTGTCACTGCAACAGTTACAAATCAACAGGAGTTTCCACGCAGCACATGACTGATGAGAAACACAGAAACCTAGATGATAGCACAGCCCATCTCTGTCCTATTGCAGAGCCCTGAGTACAAACCACAGCGGTAAACTGTCTGTAGTAGCCATGTGATTACACAATGTTATTGCTTAAATGTTCAAGATGGTAGATAAGCTGGAGAGCAAACTCCTGAAACACAGCTGGTGTTAAACTTCCCTGGAGGTTAGCTCTCACAGCTGTTGAACACAAACACTCCACACCTGAACCTTGTCAATGAACAGACAATTTAAACACACAGAACAAGGTAAATTATGTGGTAAGCCTTCACACTATCAAGGACAAGCAGATGACCTAGGGAAAGAGAGTGGTAAGTATGCAACCATCAAACAATAGGAACTCAGGGTCTCAGACGAGGAGACCAAACCTGGCAACCATCCAACAATGGGGAACACGGGGGACCAGAGGAGGAGACCAAATCCGGCACCATCCAACAATGGGGAACATGGGGGACCAGAGAAGGAGACCAAACCTAGCAACCATCAAATGATGGGGAACATGGAGTATCAGAGACGACCACCAAACCTAGCTGACAGCAAAGCCTCTCCTGGGCAGAAAGCCCTAATCCAGGCAAAGTTGAATGTCAGCAGGGTCATCCAAGGGGGAAGGTTGGATCTTCAGGGGAAAGACTGAGGGGGGACAGGAGTCTAGGAAGACAACGAATGAGCTGGATCAGGTACAAAGGTATGTCAAGCATGAGGCACACGTGGGAAAGGACAGCATCTGACCTGGAAGGAGCCGAGATGTTCATGCTGCAAAGTCTGGCAAGACCCCAGAAGCAATGGGTCAGGCTGTGCTCTGGAGGGCCTGGCTATCGTGCTAACTAGTTTAATCACATGGCCATCAAAGCAGGTGGGATTTAAAATTCCACCTGAGTGGGAGGGAGACTGGATCAGAAAAGGATTTTAAGAATGTCTTACAACCATCAGGATGCATTTATTTAAAAGCTACTGAGCTCCTGTTGTAAGAGACAAAAAGCCCTCTACTGGATGGAAAAAAAAAATAAACAAAGAACGAAATCCTAAGTACTTGTGGGTAAGAACGTCTAAATACGATAGGAAGGTAAAGGTCTGCAGGAAGTGGGGAAATGAGTCGGTCATGAAAACAACGGGGACGAGGTCCACGTGGGGCGGCAGCAGCTCCGCCTGCACAGCCTGTGAGCTCGGAAGGGGCTGCTGGGGCTGCACAGTGCGGAGTCCAGGAGGCGAGGACACAGGCTGGATGAGAAGGCCGACTGTACGCAGCCGCATCACCCACTGCTTAGGCGTTCTCCCTGACGGGGAGCTGCTGAGTGTCCCCAGGAGACAGTCTGACTGACAGACTCAACAGGAGCAGCGAGCAGCTGGTGCTGAGAGTAAGTGTGGGCATCTGGGCAGGCAGGGAGACAGAGCTGTGTCCAGGAGGAATGATGAAGTACACGGAGGGAGTGGAATGGGGAAAGGAAATCTAGTCCATGCCACATCCTCAGGGGCATCCAAAAGCAAAACCGAGGAGCGCCTGGACCGGCTGGGGAGGAGCTGGGGTGGTCCCATGCTGCCTGAACCTGGAGTGGAAATGATTGTTCCAATGCAGGGGACGGGAAGAGCGCCGAGCTAGACCAGTGTAGGGAGGGCAGCCACAGAGCCCTGGGAGCTGTTCTCCGAACGAGGGGCACAAAGGCAAAGTCCAGTGTTGTAGAATATTATTTTAAGATGTGCTACATTTGTTTATGCTGCAGGACATTTGTTTTAATGATGCAAAGATGTGTTGCATTCTTACATGTTGCATTTGTTTAACTCTGTGAAGCTGTGTTACTTTGCTTGTTTAAAACACCTGATTGGTCTAATAAAGAGCTGAACGGCCAATAGCGAGGCAGGAGAAAAGATGGGAGGGGCTGGCAGGCAGAGAGAATAAATAGGAGGAGATATCTGGGAAGATGGACGAGCAGGATGAGGAGGAGGACCCTAGGGGCTAGCCACCTAGCTACACAGCAAATCATGGAGTAAGAAGTAAAAAAAAGCTATGCAGAAATAGAAAAGGGTAAAAGCCCAGAGGCAAAAGGTAGCTGGGCTAATTTAAAAAAAGCTGGCTAGAGGGCTGGAGAGATGGCTCAGAGGTTAAGAGCACTGGCTGCTCTTCCAAAGGTCCTGAGTTCAATTCCCAGCAACCACATGGTGGCTCACAGCCATCTGTAATGAGATCTGGTGCCCCCTTCTGGCATGCAGGGATATGTGCAGACAGAACACTGTATACATAATAAATAAATAAATCTTTTTAAAAAAAAGCTGGCTAGAAACAAGCCAAGCTAAGGCTGGGTGCACATATATATA
>CABHPQ010158793.1:13337-27836 GCA_902168405.1 Peromyscus aztecus
TTTGGTTTTTCAAGACAGGGTTTCTCTGTTTAACAGCCCTGGCTGTCCTAGAACTCACTCTGTAGACCAGGCTGGCCTCGAACTCACAGAGATTCACCTGCCTCTGTCTCCCGAGTGCTGGGATTAAAGGCGTGCGCCACCACTGCCTGGCTAAGCATTTATAGAGAAGAATGAGCCTCCATGTGTGATTTATTTGGGAGCTGGGTGGTGGGCCCCCTAAAAGAGCAAAGAAATTACCAACAACGTCCAGAGGTGGCTTCTGGGAACGTGAGGGGCAAACAGAGACGAAGACACAGCAGTGACAGGAGCACAGTGACCCTGAACAGCAGGACAGACCGACACTAAGTGGGACTCTCTAAGCCTGGAGACAAAAACTACAAGGTATACCACCGCAGCCCAAGGACTGGGAAGCCAGCAAGTTCACTGCTCACTCAAGATGAAGGTGCAGTGTAGGAATGAGATCCACACGGGAAAGTGGCACATACTTCTGAGACACCAAAAAATTTTTAAAAAGACACAAAATTCTGACACCAAGAGAGCACAGAGATCACAGAAGTCCTGGAGCACAACAGTTAGTGATGCACACCTGAGCCAGTGCACAGGCCCCACAGGGAGGGATGCACACCTGAGCCAGTGCACAGGCCCCACAGGGAGGGATGCACACCTGAGCCAGTGCACAGGCCCCACAGGGAGGGATGCACACTGAGCCAGTGCACACGCCCCACAGGGAGGGATGCACACCTGAGCCAGTGCACAGGCCTCAGAGAAAGAGGCAAAAGCAGTAAAAGAGGAAGAAGTGGGCACAGCAGCACGTAGGCGGTGGTCTACAAAGCACATGGCCTCATCCTGCATCCAAGTGTCAGAGTTCAGGGAGCCTGCCAGAGGCTACAGGGCCTGACCAGGAGATGCTCGTTTCCCGGAATACTCAGACAAGTGGCCTGAGTTCCACTCCTATCCCTCTACTGTATGGAAGGAGTTTACAAAGAGACACAATTCGATTCCATTTCCAAACCATGCTCAATGAAAACTAAAGACGTGGGTTCCGGGTGTCCCCACCAAGCTCAAACACACGGGTCTACTCTCCTTCTGGGACCCAAAGTCTCCACCCTTTACTAACAACAACAAAACAAGAGCCAGAGGCCGACTCGGGACCCACATTCGGAGCGGAGCACTCTGCTGCTGTCCCGTGCCCGCAGTGGAGCCGAAGCAGTCTGCCCTCTACAGCCCACATGCTAGCAGCGCCCTCCCCACCAAGCTGATGAAACCAGTCTCCAAACACTGTGAGTGCCCTGAAGAGGTCAAACCCACCCAGGTGAGAACCACTGCGCACACAGACAGGTAGGCCTACCAGCGGAGGGAGGAGGAGGGAAGGTGTTCCCGAGCACAAGGTTCCTACCAGAAAAGCTTTCCGGCCTGCGCTTCTCCTCCTCGGATGTAATGAGTTATTTCTTTGGTGAAATTCCATTCTTCTTCTAACAGATTCTTTAAGCTATGGGAAGCCTGAGGTAACTGCTGCAGCATTTGGATCCAGCTTCTCATGTAATCAAAATACACCTTAAAACAAAAATATAAAAGGACATGTGTCAGAGAACCCAGCAGCTTGTAACGTGACCTCTATCAACACAGCATAAACCGGAAGGGTGAGAAAGAGGAGGGGCCATGGAACAAGACCACACCACAGCCAACTGACATCTAAACAAGGACTCTTCTTCAGCTGCATGAGTCTTCAGCAACAACACATTCACAGCCTTTCAAGACTCCTGCAAAGTAACTTTTTTTTTTTTTTTGATTTTTCAAGACAGGGTTTCTCTGTGTAGCTTTGCGCCTTTCCTGGAACTCACTCTGTAGACCAGGCTGGCCTCGAACTCACAGAGATCCGCCTGCCTCTGCCTCCCAAGTGCTGGGATTAAAGGTGTGTGCCACCACCGCCCGGCCCGCAAAGTAACTTAAATAGCGACAAAATACAGGAAAGTACAATAACGTTAAAAAAAAAAAACAAAAACAAAAAAAAAACATTGCGCTTAAAAACTTTTATCACGAACATGGACACGGCTCCCTGGAGAGGCTAGTGTTATTTTGTTTCTTTGCTTATTTTTAGCTGGAAAGAGTTATGAGCACACGTCGCATCGACCCCTCTTGATGCCCAAATCTGTGACACGAACTTTCCAAGGCTTATAACACACAAATTGTGATACACAGTCAAAACGTCCAGGTGATCTGAGGTTGAGACTACACCCGTTACACGTGCCTCAACGGCTCTACTATTCCTAAATTCCCACCCTGATTTCTCTGTTGGTGTGTGATGGTTAGTATTAATCATCTACTTGACAGAATCTCTAGAAACATCCAGGAGACGGGCCTCTGGCACGCCGGTGGAGGATTACCTTGTTTGTGTTAACTGGGGTAGGATGACCAGGACACCATGGGGGTGCCATTCCCCAGCTGGGGTCCTGACTGTGTAAAGGCAGAGAGAGCTGAGCGGCATGTTCACTGCTCTCTGCTCCCTTGCTGTGAACCGGATGTAAGCAGCTGCTTCAAGGCCCTGCCACCTCGGCATCCCAGCCACGAGGACTGGACCTGTGGCCTGGGAGCCACAGAAAGCCTTTTCTCTCTGAAGTTGCTTTGCCAATAGTATTTCATTCCAGGGGCAAGAGAGGCAGCTCAGACAGTGGTCTTCCTCTGAACAGGCTCTGGAGGAAGGCTGCTACAGAACACGTCCCTGGTGTGTTTTCTGATCTAGTGGATGAGCTGACCACGCAGAAGAGATCCGACCGTACAGTCTCTGCATGAGAACTGTGAAGACACAACTCCACCTTCCCTCACTCAGTGTGGTGGTATCATGAAGAAATTGATGCCAGCCTCGCTGCCCAAATGCCAAGCACTCCCCACACCGTCACTCCCTAAGGTGACCTTCTCTCTTCCCTTCTCCCTCCATTTCTTCCTTTCCCTGAGATAGCTTTGCTATGTAGCCCAGGCTAGATTTGAACTCATGCTTTTTCCGCCTCAGCCTCTCACTGAGGTCACCAGGGTGCACACCACACCTGAACAACTTACTGTCCACTCTAAAGTTTACAGGATGCTTTAACCTTGAGTTCCATGGGGGAGGGGGGTGCTGTTTGTTTTGTTTTTAAACCAGGCTATATCTTAAGAGCTCACTGTTATTTTCCTCCCCCCCCCCCACCCCGAGATTCAGGAATACCCTCTAGGCAGCAGACTGTGAGACTATTATTTATTTCCAGGCAGTTTTCTGTTCTGTCTTTGAATGATTTGCATCCTGCACTCTCCAGCCTTTGGCCCAGGACCCTGCAGGCTCAGGGTCACTATGACTGGAGCTGTGCACAAGAACCCAGCCTTCATGGATCCCACACTGTCTTACCCAGGCCAGGCCGAAGACTGCCCTTTTGCTTCTAGAGGCTTCCTTGCAAGCTGGCTCCACCCTCTCAGTCTGCTCAAGGTCAGCAAAGAGTTGGTGTCCTTCTGTCTCCACCGTTCTTTAGAACTACCACTTTTCCATATCCTTACTCATAAACGCAGAACTCAAGCCCTGAGCACACAGCAGGGGCTGCACTCTGCCTTTAAGATTTGTGTCACCACCTCCTCATGATGTCCTTTACACTGTCACCTACTGAATTCAGACCTCGGCTGTGCTGGGGATGCTGTGAATGTGTTGCTCTGATTGATAAATAAAACACTGATTGGCCAGTAGCCAGGCAGGAAGTATAGGATAGGCGGGACAAGCAGAGAAGAGAATGCTGGGAAGTGGAAGGCTGAGTCAGGAGACGCCAGCCTGCCGTCCAGGGAGCAACATGTAAAGGCAACAGGTAAAGCCGTGGAATACGTGGTGACATATAGATTAAAAGAAATGGGTTAATTTAAGATATAAGAACTAGATAGCAAGAAGCCTGCCACGGCCATACAGTTTATAAGTAATATAAGTCTCTGTGTGTTTACGTGGGTCTGAGCAGCTGTGGGAGCCGGGTGGACACAGGAATACTCCAACTACATGGCTGTCTTCGGGTCAGTGTGAGAACTCCGCACACAAGGCAACAGCAAGGGAAGAGAGGAGGGGAGTGAGGGCTAAGAATCAGCAATTAGATGCTATGACGCCCCTACCATGTTCAGAGCTCTGGGCTGGTTCCCTAGAACCACACAAAACTGGACCTGGTCTCAAATAATCCTAGTACTCAGGGGGTGGAGGCAGGAGGGTCAGAAGCTCAAGATTATCACAGGATATCAAGTCTGAGGCCAGTCTGGGTTATAAGAAACCTGGTCTCAGAAAACAATATACACACAGTTTAGATAAAATGCCATGATGAAATCCATTACTTTGTATGTTAATTTTTTTAATTAGAGAAAGTTGAAAGGTGGGCCAACAAGGTGGCTCAACACTAGCCACACCACAGAACTAACTCTGGCAAGTTGTTCTCTGGCAAGTTGTTCTCTGGCAAGTTGTCAACTGCGTCTGTATAGATAGGTGCTACCTCCAAATCTCACCAAGACACATCAGTGGAGTTGGAGGTGAATGTGCACTCTGTTTCTTTTTAAATAGACGCTGTAATGCCCAGTGACACCCTGAGTCTGACTTTGGACACGGTAACCAGCTGATTCCCAACCCTCCACTGCAGCCAAGCTCAGGGGGCAGGCTGACCAAGACAGTCCACTGCGGCAGCTTTGGCCTGTGAGGATCTTCAGTGCCGCCCCACTAGACATCACAGCCCCCGTCAGTCCACGGGAGGAAGCATCACAGCCCTGTCTACAATGCTGTCTGCGTGAGAAGACAATTGACAGCTGCTCTGTTATGGAGGGGAGAACACCACTGAGGCCCGTTTCCTCCTTTCTGAGCGTGGAATTTTCTTTCTTTCCTCTCTGCGGTGAGTTTCAAGAGAAGGGCGTGTTGTGTGGCAAACATGTTCTGAGCACCTGCCAGGACCCAATCTACCTGTTCATCTCAACAGAAACGCTGACACTGTCTGGGCTCCTCGGTCCTCAAAGCATGCCCCTTGCCCATCCTTCCAACACACAGTGAGACACTACAAGATGCTACATTCTGACTCACACAAGCCATGGGCAGCGAAGCAAAGCAGAACGCTGTACTTTCCTGTTGGGGTCCACAGAGGTGTCCTAGTGAGATCTGAGCTTGCTTTACACAGCAGGGCTGCATAAGGGGATGGACTGACCACGTGCGTGGTTACCCAGTGTTTGGAAGGGTCTGCACTTGACTGTGCCATGCAGCATGCTTTGATCTAGCAAGGGGGAGGTCTTTTGCTCCACCCCTTGGCATTCCTTTAAAAGCCCTTTAGAAGAGACAGACGGGGCTGGTGGGTTTTGACTCAGGTCCTCTCGAGGCTATCCTGTGTTTCTATCTGTCTCTCTCCTCTATATTTCTACCTAAATATTTCTCACTTCTCCCTTCTCAAGAGTACCCTGGGGGGGAAAGTGGGGGTGGGTCCCCCACACTTTCCTACAACTGTTGCAAGGTTGTCATCTCAGCCCGGAGCACAGATACCCCAAGGACAGGAAAGGGGAGTGTGGCTTACCACTCTAAGTTCTCACCATTCCAAGGCAAAGGGCACTAAATGCGCCGCCTCTGGAAGCCATCAAAGAGTGTCTCAGAAGCAAAGAACATTGTGTCTTTCCAAACTCGTTTAGTTCACAACGTGAAGAGAACTACTTTGTGCGCCGTTTCCTACCACAGCTTCTCGGTCATTAAAACTCTCTGACAGGAGCAGTCTACGCCACTTCGGATGCAGCCAGTTTACACTCTGGCCCTTCATGTACTCTCTCCAAACCTTTTCAAACAAACTGTTTCTCATAGTACGCCAGCTACTGTAAGCCCCTCTGCCCACCACCTTCCTGTCTCCTGAGGACGAGAGGCCACTCAGTATATGAACTCCCACCCTGTGCCGATAACTCGAAAGCTCTACGACAGTCTGGGCAAAATGGACTGAGTGCAACCTCCTGGGCTCTCTCTCATGCAGACTTGCACTTGGCTGGCAAGGTGTTTCCCCCTCTGGCAGCCCAGAAAGTGGGGTGCTCCCTGGGGTGCTACAGTCTGCAAGGCAGGACACAGCAAGCACCTTCGCCTGAAGTTATCAGATGCAACCTAAGGATCCCTACAGATCTAACTTGCTCCCCCTATACAGGAACTCTACCACACAACATGCGACGTAGAGGAATTCCAAGTTACAGCCCCATTCATGAGTCTCTGGCCTTCCAGTCTGCTTAGATGTTATGCTATAGCACATGTCTAACTGCAGCTGCTGAGAGTGTTCGAAGAAGGTAAGGACAAGGGTAGGCGCAAAGGCCAGACCGTCAATAACTGGAGAAAAATGCAACCCGAAAGTAAGTCTAAGTGGGCAGACGAGGAGGTCAATTCTGGCAGGAAAGAACAGTATGGACAGCCCCAAGATTAGAAACGTAGGACAAGTGATTTGAAAGGAAACAACACCCAAAGGGACAGCACTATTAGGGGGTGTGGCTATGCTGGAGGAAGTGTGTCACTGTGGGGGCGGGCTTTGAGGTCTCTTTTGCTCAAGCTTCCCTCAGTGTGACTGTCAGTTGACTTCCTGTGGCCTGCAAGATGTAGCACTCTCAGCTCCAGCATGCCCTGTCATGATGATGGACTGAACCTCTGAGAGTGTAAGTGAGCCACCCCCAATTAAATGTTTTCCTTATAAGAGTTGCTGTGGTTATGGCGTCTCTTCACAGCAATAAAAAATCTTAACTAAGACAGCAAGCTTGAGAAGGGATCTGTAAAGACAAAAAACCCAGCCTGCTCTGACCAACCAAGCCACTGGTAAGTCCTTGAATGGGCTGATTCTGCAGAGAGGCCTTGACTCATCTCTGAGATGAAGTACTCTGTGGACATGTCTGTAGCCGAGGGGTCCCGGGCTCAGCAGACTTCCACAGCCCTGGACATGCAGGAACGGAAGCAGCTCTCATGGCCAGTCCCCACCTGCGGTGGTCTCCTTTACTCCAGTATTTCCTGACCTAAGCAAGATGCCCAGCACCCATCTCAGGAATTATAAAAGGGCCACTGTTCAGGGGGTTACATGGAGTAAGATCCAATTTTAATCTTTTTTCTAATGTAAGATGAACTATCCTACAAATAAACAATGGACTGGGTTAAGGCTAGTCCAAAATGTCAATTTAAAAATCATTGAGAACTTTTTAAAATATGGTTTTAGGAAAAAAAAACAAACAAAAAAAACAAACAAACAAAAAAAAAAAACGTCATCAACTGCCACACAGACCGAAGTAGGTGGGACCGCCACGCCAACTACCTGCACCCAGCCCGGGAGCCCCCCTTACCATCAGCATCTTCTGCAGGTCCTCCTCAAAAGCGTCCATGTTGCAGTCCGTCTTCTCCAGGCCGTCCAGAACCTCCTGCAGCATGAACTGGTAGTACTGCTTCATCAGCAGCCCCCCCTTCAGGACCTCTTTACACTCTCGCACTAGCTGCAAGACAGCACACACAGAAGACACAGCTGTCACCCGCACACCCTAGCCACACAGACTGCCAGTCCTCGCAAATCCCCCCACAAAAGCCCCAGAGGGACCTTGCTCTGAGGAACCTGAAATAGTCTGACTCCCGAGACTACTGTTCCTTGAATCTTCCTAACAGAAAATGCCTTTTCTCTTTTTTCTCTGAAATACTACATCAGTCCTAGTACTGTTGGTCACTGAAGTGTTTTCAAATAAATTGTTATTTAACACCACAAAAGCCCATTAGCGAAGGAGATTCCACCCTGTCTCACAGGGTTGTAGCTGAAGTATCTGACGAGGAATGGGGATAGGTATCTGACTAGCATGGTTGCCTACTGCGGTACTGTGAACAGTATATAAACTATGGCCAGGAAGACCAGGAAGACAGTAAGGGAAACCGGGACAGTGTGAAGGAAGTAGAGCTAACGTGGAAACAGCTCTGGCTGGTGCATCAGTGTCAACCGGAGCCCACTCCCAAATGACCCATTAGTCACCCTGGTCTACCTTGACCAAAGAGACACATACCCCATCTGGACCTGCTGTGGGACCCGATTCACCTGCCTGTCTTCAACGGCACTGTCTTGTGAGTCCCAGAGCCACGGAGCCCTTCAGCCTCTAGCAGGTGGCTGTGAGGATCTGAAAGGCTTTACTTTACAGTTCATGTCAACATGCTAAC
This sequence comes from Peromyscus aztecus, assembly GCA_902168405.1. Classification (NCBI taxonomy): domain Eukaryota; kingdom Metazoa; phylum Chordata; class Mammalia; order Rodentia; family Cricetidae; genus Peromyscus; species Peromyscus aztecus. Next base: position 21,499 of record CABHPQ010158793.1, read on the forward strand.
AGCACAAAGCCTAAGAGATACTCCTCAGCCTCACTCTGTCCAATCAAACTCCTTCCAGTCATCCCGCTGCAGCTCCTGAAACAGCCCCACGAAGTGAAGACCCCACCTGAGACTCACAGCTCGGAAGGAAAAAGCTGGCCCTACCGTTGACGCTCCATGGCTGCTTAAGCAAGCACCCAGTCCAGACTATCCCCAGACATTTTCCTATCTACACATGCCTCCAATACAAGAAGAAAGAACCCAGATGGACTTAAACTGTCTTCCAGGGATAAATCAGAGATACAGCCCAGGGACATGTCACCTGGCATGTAAGGCCCCAGGTCTGATCTCAACAACTGTCAGTCAACAAGACTGACAGATGGATTGACAGTCACAGCACATCCTGGTTTTAGACTTTTCAGAAAGAAGTGAATGGTCAAAAGGCTGAAATGCACTCTTATCTTTGGGGACTATAGGTAAAGAACATTCTAGATTGCCCCTGAAATAGTAAAAGCAAACACTAAGACGTGTTCTTTTCACTGTTTGTAGTAACTGAGGGAGGAAAGAGGAAGGCGTCAGTCACGCAGCAAGCACTGTGTGCTCAACAAGAATTAGAAACAAACCTGTTTGATGCTCAAGAGGGAAGGCTCGCCGGCAGGCCTCTGCTCCAGCCGCAGCTTCAGACACTCGTGGATCACGTTCAGCAGGACTCGGCAGAGCACAAGGAAGGCGGGTTCGAAGGAAGGCAGGTCCATGGCCTTCAGCTCTTCCCAGGACACAGGGCTGCACTTCTGCCCTGAGGAAGGAGGTGTCCCCGACAACTGCACGTAATCCGAGCCCCACATGGGACCTGGAAAGTCAGAGAACTGCAGCGAAAGTTCAAGACAGATTAAAACTGTGCACGGGACACTGCCTGAAGCTGTGGTCATAGGCTTTGCTACAACCTGCTGATGCAGCTACAAGGTTCTCGTTCTAAACGATAAGAATCTCCCACAATTCAACATGTACACAGACCCCCAGGTCCCAGTGTGTTAGCCAACTTACACTTTCATCAAGGGCAGAACGGTGAAGTTTCTTTTCAAAACAAACCCGCTGGACACAATACACACAGCTCTATCTACAATCACGTCTAGACTGAGAAATCAAGGACTTGCTAAATCACAAGAAAACAAGATTACAAAACTCTTCAACAGCTGTTTTGTGAGAATAAAAGACAGTTCAGTCAAGCCTGCATTCATTTGGAGTCACACTTCCTGATGCTGCAGAAGACAGTTTCTCCACTGCAGGCCTCAGTCACCTGTCACCTCATGTGCCTGGAGGTCCTGCTGTGTGTCTGGGTGTCCTCCCCTCTCCTTCACTTGTCCCCTCTCAAATTCTTAAGCTTTCCCTCAGAAAGCAGAGGACCTGAAACTTCCTCCCATCATTATGAAGCCTCTGATATCACCACCACCACCACCATCTCCACCACCACCACCACCACCACCACCACCATCTCCACCACCACCACCACCACCACCACCACCACCACCACCACCACCACAATCACCTCCACCACCACTTCCATCACCACCACCTCTATCTATCACCAGTATTAAAAAACCTTGGCCCTTTTATTAAGTGAGGTCATCAAGAGTCTGACAGTCTCACCTTCCTGCATCTCCAACTGCAGCTCATCCTGCACCTGTGGTATCGTCGGTGCCTGTCCTCCTTGTCACTTAGGGAACCCTTCACTGTTCTCCACTCACATCTTGACCTTTCATTATTCCTTACACAGGAGCTAAGCTCAAGACACTCGGGGACTCACCTGATGGCATCTAGACTGTAGCCTTAGCCAGGGTCTACGGGGACCAATGTTTGCTATAGGCATGGACTCCCCTGACCCTTTCAAGGCCGCCTTCCATCTACCAACTAAAGCCTTGGCCCAGCTCCCACCCTCCTAGATGGCCTCATCTCTCCGCAGTGCTCTCTGGCCCTCACACATGTGTCCATCATGCTGATGTTGGCCCGGGCCGCTTGCTCCTCTAGGAATTTCCCTACCTCATCCTAATTTCCAAGATTCACCCTATGACACCTTCCTAAGGATTTGTTGCACCCTGAAGCATGCCAACCACACTGTCCCTTGAGATCATTTTGACTGTCATCACAGAAATATCATAGTTCAGTGAGGGGGGAAATCAGGGCTCAAAAGTCAAAAAGGCTGGCTTTGGGTCATTTAATTGGCTCTATGGTTCTAGAAGCACTGAGGAGTCCCTCAGGCTGTTTATCTTAAAAACAGACCTGGCTGGGGATTATAGCCTAGTATAAATTATTTGCCTAGCCTCAACACATACATACATTCTCTCTCTCCCCTTCCCCCCTGCCCCATTCACTGTCCACCTTCTACAGATTAAGTAGAACAAACTGAAAAGGGACTTGGAAACACCATTTGCAGCCAGGCAGTTGTGGTGCACACCTTTAATCCCAGCACTTGGGAGGCAGAGCCAGGTGGATCTCTGTGAGTTCGAGGCCAGCCTGGTCTCCAAAGCGAGTTCCAGGAAAGGCGCAAAGCTACACAGAGAAACCCTGTCTCGAAAAACCAAAAAAAAAAAAAAAAAGAAGAAGAAAAGAAAAGAAAAGAAAAAAGAAAAACCATTTGCTATGTCTCCCATCCCGTTGCTTTGGACTGAATGCAGACAAAGGCATCTTAAATCAGATCTATGCTGTACATCCGCTACAACTTTCCAGGGCTCATTAGCTGACTTACAATAAGCCCTGGATGCTGACTAGACAATACATGTCAATTACCCTTGATGGCTCTCAGCCACCTTGGGCCATACTTGAGTTCTGTGTGCTCTACTTCCTAGGCTCTTTCTGTCCACCTTCTGCACTTCCTAGCTGGGTTTCCATGGCTTCTTAACATCTTAAGAATCCTGACATCTTAACCCACTGACCTCGAGTCACCCCCCATAGCTCTGTTCCCAGGCTTTGCTTGTCCTAGTTGAAACTCAGTGTGCACTAGTACCCGTGAACACCACGCCCTCCTCATTGTACCAACTCTGAGGATCGGTGTAAGGTCTTACACTGTGTTGACTGTAGCAATCATGTGCTGGGATTCTGCACAGGTCAATCCCTGACAAACGACTCAAGAGGAGGCCTGAATGCCCACCTCTGGGGGCTGTCTGTGGCTGCCTCAGGGAACATGTTTCTCACAATCTGCATGTCTTTCAAATGCATGCTTAGTTACTCAGCCATATCCACCATTGCAGTTATCTGCGGGAGTTCCCTGGTTCTGAGGAAAAGGTGTTTATCTCCAGTTAATTCCAGGGATGCCGGGCCAACTGTTTGAACAGTAAGTTAATGGTGATCACTCCCACAAGATCCACCACGATTCTTCTCTAGCTCCCCCACCAGCACCACGAAACATCTGACCCCCAGACCTATTACCAGTAAGTCCCCGGTTCTCAGATCTGTTCCTGTGCTACTTAAGGATGCCATCACAAACTGAAACTTCTATGGAGCCAAGCAGGTAAGCAGACAAGGGTGCACTGGATGTGGGCGGGGCTGGGGTGAACTCACACTTATGCTGCTGGTCAGCTCCAGCCAGCAGTCTGTGTGGGAACGAGGCCCAGAATCAACAACCCTGGGAAACCCCCAACCCAGAGTTGCAGATGAACTCCTCCCATTTAAAATATTAGCCACTAAATTAAAAAGTAGTATTATATGTGTATATGATAGGTATATTATTTTTAAAAAACGTGTGAGACAAAACGTTAACTCTAGGAGTCAGTACAGTATTGCCAAGGGCAGGCATGGCTTCACCAGACTTCTGGGTTCCTATCCTGGTGCTGCTGCATACAGCGTGCGCCCCTGACCAAGTTCCTTGACCCTTCTCCTCAGGTGCAGGCTGCTCTGGCTCTCTTCTCTCTGTTGCTACGCTGTTACCATGGGATCCAGCTCTCCCCTAGACTTCCGTCCCTCCAATCTTACTGTGAGGTCTGATCCTGCTGGCTCACAGCTGTGAATCCATGTGGCACAGCCTCCCCCATGTAAATCTGTTTTAAAACAGAAAACCTCTATGCAAATGAGCGAGTATGTGCTTCCAGGCTGTCACTCAAACTTCTTGTAACTTTATTTAGGAAATCAGACAGGCAAGAACTGGAGCAAACAAGGTACCCAGGGCAGCTTCCCAGTAGCATGTGTGGCACTGAATGGCAGCGAGAGGATTACCGCAGCCTCCCGGGTACTTGCAGGGGCTGACTCAGAACTGCACCGGGCTAGCCTGACTGCTTGTCAGGTCCCCAGATTTGTTCATGTCAGTCCTGCGTTCTACACTAGAAGATTCTAACCTGCTATCCAGGACAGGCAGAGGTGGCTCTTTGGGTAATGCTGATGTGTAGCCAGGCTTGGAAATCAGGCATGTTTTAAAGTCAGAGAGCTAAGGTCCTCTAACAATCCACAACGCTGTGATTTGCAGAGGGTCACCTCCTCTCTAACCCAGTTTCCTCGGGGTAAAGCAGAGAAAGGACATTGCCTGGCACCTGGGAGGACTAACTGACAGCCTAGCCCCCGATGCTGTATCCACTCTACACACAAAGAAAAGGCAGCCTCCTCAGGGTCCTGTGTTACAGGACAGACTGGCATAGTGCTTAACCGCCAAAGATAAACAGTATTTTATTGGCCATTAAACATATAATTACACGAAAATTTCTAACCTAAGAAAGTAAGACAGTAACCGAGCACTTTCTCAGTATTTGTGGTAAGATATCAAATGCAGCCAAGTAGTGTTAATATCTAATATACTATAGGAAAATAAATATAACCTCCCTGAGGAGCGCTAGGAAAGTGCACTACAAAAAGACAATAGCAAAGGGAAATACTTGAACTCTACGTGGTGACTCTGGGTTTAGTCCCCACCAGGTAAAGGAGCACAGTACACCAGACATGTTGTCACCAGGAGGGAAAAAAAGCTAAAATACGGAGCAAAGAGGTGGTGTCGTGCTAGCACTACAGCAAGGGCCTCGTCTCTGCCTTAGGCGGATGGACAAGTAACCACAGACCTGTGTGCACAGGGAAGACACCCCAGCAGCCATGCCGCAGTCACTGCTGCGAAGGGCCAGGGTCACTGTACTCACAGGCAGTGTCTACAGAAAGGTGGGCAGGCATCAAGACTGGAAGCACTGTACGTACGTATGTACACACACACACACACACACACACACACACACACACACACACACACTCAGGGAGCCCAGCCTGCTATTTGGAAATGGCCACCAGACACTCGGAAATTCGGATCACAGCAAGGTGAGAGGAAGCAGAGGCCCCTGAGAGCCAAGCAGACTCCACCACAAAGGAGCAAGAGAACCAGAGGACAAACAAGGAAGCAGCAAAGACCTCAGGCCAGCTCGAGGTGCACAGGAGGGAAGACTAGAGAGCTTCATCCAGGTTCTCCCTCTCCCATGAGCCTGTCCTGGCTTCGGGGGAGATACTGCCGGCATTATGAGTCTACCATACAGGCTTCCATGCATTTCGTGTGATAACCTGAGAGCCTCTCAGAGAACACTCTACGAGATCACAAACAAACCTTACACGTGACCTCTGACAAGCAACCCATCCACTAACTGGAGCGGGTCTGTAAGGTCAGGGTGTGTCCTGGGGAGGTCAGTCTGCAGCGCAGGGAGCAATACTTACAGAGTTCACACTGGCCATTAACATGGGTACTGCTCATGTTACTAAAACAAATGCAAGCAGGCTCGGAACATTCCTAGTCTGCCATTGTTTTAAACAATAAATACAATAAAGCTTTAGAGGAAAAGTGTTTTTTTAGAACATGCTTCCAGAGGGTTACTAAATGTTATTTACAAGTAACTTAATCAAAAGGAATAAAGATATAAAGTCATACACAAGAAAAACACAAATATCACAAAAAAATGTTATTTTTTTCCTATAAAATCCTTCAATGGGATCAGCCCAGAAACCACAAAGACCAAACGCAGTCACAGGCACACTCTGCCCTGTCTGCAGCAGGGGTCAATCTGGAGGGGCCAATACTGACGCAGGGCCGCCCGGGCTCGCATGCTGCTGCGAGAAATAGGGCTCAGCTCACTGTAATAGGCTCAGCTCACTGTAATAGGCTCAGCTCACTGTAATAGGGTTCAGCCTCACTGTAATAGGGCTCAGCCTCACTGTAACAGGGCTCAGCCTCACTGTAACAGGGCTCAGCTCACTGTAATAGGGCTCAGCTCACTGTAATAGGCTCAGCTCACTGTAATAGGCTCAGCCTCACTGTAATGGGCTCAGCCTCACTGTAATAGGCTCAGCTCACTGTAACAGGGCTCAGCTCACTGTAATAGGCTCAGCTCACTGTAATAGGCTCAGCT
>CABHPQ010158794.1:0-49836 GCA_902168405.1 Peromyscus aztecus
TGACTGGGAGGCTTAGATGTCAGGAACCTACTGCAAAAGTGATTCTCAATTATAATTCTTTTCACCATCTCAAGATGTATGTTTCAGAGAAGTGAATAGAAAAATCAACTTAGGCTTCAAACTCTAGGTTCACATTAGATAATAATCACATCATAATTAGCAAATGACGACAAGGATTCTACAATAATCAAGCCAAAACCTGTATTGATTTTGTCAAAGTTAGTCATATAACTTTAAGATAAAGAAAATGATAAGCTTTTTAATAATTTCAATGATTATAGATATGACTTTCTATTAAAACAAAAGAAAAAGGTGTAGTGTATAATGATATAGTGCAGAAGTAGAAGGGCCATCCCAGGTAAGAAAGATAGTCTCATGGCACAAGAGATAATTCAGATAGCAGCACAACATATTAACAGATCCATAAAGAAATCTCAGATCTCCAATTTCAGATTTAAAAAAAATGAAACATGAAACAGAATCAATGAAAATCTGAGTGCATACTTGCTAAAAGCAATTCAGTAAAGCAAACCATGAAAACATAATATATAAATATAAGCACAGTCATTCATATATAGTGGATGTATAGAACTATATTTAAGATTAATAAATTTAATATATAGGAATTAATGTAAAAGGACAAAGAGTAAGATATTTACAGTACAGTACTTTTCAATTATAATGGTGAATATTATGTCTAAAAGTTTAAAGTTACTGTGTTTAAAGCAACTGTAGAACAAAAATGCCTCTAACCTGTAAGCCCCACTTGCTCAAGCACAAATAACTTCCCAAAATCCTGGGTGCAAAAGATAACACTATCTCCAGTTGCACAGGACGTGTGCTTGATTACATGTAGGTAGGAAGTACATCAGAATGTGTGCTTGCTCCTGATTGCACAAAGGCATGAAACGCATAGCATTGTGAGTTTTGCCCTTATGAGTCCATGACTAAAGTAATACAGCCCCATATTCTAAGCATGAGTCTGAGGTATGGTCCTGGCCAGTATTTAATAAAATCCTCTTATTTATTAAAATTTATTCATTGTCATGATGAATCACTGAGCGATACATAACAAATATCCATTTATTTCACACAATGAAAACCATTATTGCTGAATTCAAATAAATAGATACAGGGTGTAGAAAGCTTTAAGGTTTAATATAGAAAAAGTGTAAGGTCTACTCTTCAAAAGCTAAGCAATCTTGCAGACTAAGAGGAGGCAGCATTCATTCTGGGGAAAACATTAAAATCACTGCCTATAATTGTTTTAATAATTGAAATGAGACAAAATGAAAAATCATCTCAAAATAAATATGGAAGTTTTGAAACTAAGGATAAAAAAGTTTAGAATATTATGTAATACACTTCTCCATCCATCATATTTTAGAATTAAAATGTGCGATGTGGTAGTTTGAATAAGAATAGCCCCTATAGGCTCACACATTTGAAAGTTGAGTCACCAGAGAGTGGAATTGTTTAGAAGGATTACAAGAATTAGTCAGTGTAGCCTTGTTGGAGTAGATGTGACCTTGTTGGAGCAAGTGTGTCATTGAGGGTGGGCTCTGGGATTTCAAAAACCCTTGCCAGACCCAGCCTTCTTGCTGCTAGTGAATCCGGATATAGAACTCTCTAACACCATGTCTGTCTGTTGTGCTCCCTGCCATGACGATAGTTGACTAACCTCTGATATATATATAACCTCTAATATAAGCAAGCCTCCAGTAAAATGATTTCCCTTATAAGAGTTTCCCTAGTTATAGTGTCTCTATATACCAATAGAAAAGTGACTAAGACATACACATTTGAGTTTTAGGTGATCTCTGCCTTCTGTATTTTCACTTTTTTTTTTTTTTACTGATTTTAATCATACATTTATTTTGAAACAATTATTGCTATCTCTTTCTGTTGTTGGTTGTTTTTTTCAACTCTTTTGGGGGACCCACCCAGCCCCTAAATAAATCACACATGGAGGCTTATCCTTAAATATAAATGCCTAGCCTTAGATGGGCTTGTTTCTTGCCAGTTTTTCTTTAAAATTATCTCATCTACCTTTAGCCTCAGGGCTTTTATATTTCTCTTGCTTCTGTAAATCTTACTTTCACTTTTATTCTGTGGCTGGCTGTGTAACTGGGTGGCTGGGTGGCTGGCCCGTGAAGTCCTCTTCGTACTCTGGCTGCATCTCCTTGTCTCCCAGACTTCTTTGTCTACATATTCTCTCTGCCTGCCAGCCCCATCTATCCTTTCTCCTGCCTTGCTATTGGTTGTTCAGTTATTTATTAGACCACCAGGCATTTTAGACAGGCACAGTAACACAACTTCAAGAATTAAACAAATGCAACATAAACAAAAGTAACACACCTTAAAATAATATTCCCCAACAATCTCCCCCCTCTGTATATATGTATATATAATGTTACCATTTGTTAATGGTACAAAAGCAAATTTTCATTCAAATGTAATTGATGTACTTGAATATTTTTATATGAAGAATTAAATATTTTTGTTTAATTATTTCAGACTATTCATTTTGATCATGTTTTCACATGTCCCCTTTCTCACTCTTGCTTTAAAAAAATTACACTAAAATGAAAATCAAAATAAGGAAGTATAAGACCAGTAAGACAAGGACAATGCTACACAAAAAGTTATGGAGTTTGTTCTGTGTTGGCCAACTATTCCTGGACATGGGATTTTTACCTGAAGTATGGTTAGAAATACCTATTGACACTTCATGAGAAAGAACTTACTTTCCATCTGCCAGTGGATGTCAATTGCAAATAGTTTCTTTTATAGAGTTGGGATGCCATGTCCACTTCCCTCACTCAGTGCTGTGATCCCATCTGGCTGGAATCTGTGCTGGTGTTGTGCATGCAGTTTCTGTGAGTTCATATATGCATCATCCTTACTGTGTCTGGAAGACACTATTGCTTTGGAGTCACCCTTCACCTCTGGTTCTTACCATTTGTCTGTATCTTATATCGCATAGATCTCTGAACTCTGAGCGGAAGAATTTGATAAAGATATTCCCCTTCAGGAGAGAGTGCTCCAAAGTCTCCCATTTTCTGTACATCATCCATTTGCAGGTCTCTGTCTTAATTCCTTTCTACTGTAAGAAGAAGTTACTATGCTGAGGGTTGAGCCATATACTAATCTGTGGGAATAGCAATATGTCATTAGGCAATATGTTCATTAAGCAGAATAATAGCTCTAGATTTTTCCCCAGGCCAGTGAACTATCTAGTTTCAGGTTCCTTGACACTTAAATAGTGTTTCATATTAGTTAAAGTTCATGGAGTGAACAGTAAATTCAATCAAAAGGTAGTTGGTTACACCAATTAGGTTTGTGCCATTTTTATACCAGTATATCTTGCAGCAGATTTCTTTTATAAGTCACAAATTTTGTAGCTGTATGATATTGATAATTAACTTTCTTCTCTAGTACTTTGGAGAGTACTTTTCTGTGTCATGAACTATAGTCATTAAGGCTAAAATTTCTAGTAAACCTGGCACCACCTTGAATTCTCCCTGTATTTTTATGTTTAATTTTAATTAATCCACCAGGAGAGGGAGCTCACTGCTGACACTGCCTGGATGATCAGGAACATGACTGATCAAAAAGAAACATGACTGGCCAAAACGGAAAGAAAAAAGTCAATGAAATGATTCCTAATGATATTCTGCTATACTCATAGATTGGGTCCCAGCACAATTGTCATCAGAGGGATGCCATCCAGTTACTGATGGGAGAAGATGCAAAGGCACAAAGAGCCAAACGCTAGGCAGAGTGAGAGGAACTCTGCAGAAGTGGGGGAGGAATGATTATAAGAGCCAGAGGGGTCAAGGAAAGCAAGAGATGTTCTCTTGCTTTCCTTGACCCCTCTGGCACTTAATCAACCAAGCAGGGCTCATAGGAGTCACAGAAACTGAAGCAACAAATAGGGACCCTGTGTGGGTCTGAGGTAGGTTCTCTGCATAAATCTTATGGTTGTGTAGCTCCCTGTTCTTATAGGACTCGCAACAATCAGAGTGGGGGTGGTGGCTCTGACTCTTTCACTTGGTCTTGGGAACCTTTACCTCCTCCTGGGTTGCCTTATTCAGGATTGATGTGACTGTTTGTGCCTAGTCTTATTGTGTCTTGTTAGGCAATGGTCAGTTAATATTCTTTTTTTTTTCAAGACAGGGTTTCTCTGTGTAACTTTGTGCCTTTCCTGGAACTCACTCTGTAGCCCAGGCTGGCCTCGAACTCACAGAGATCCGCCTGGCTCTGCCTCCCTAGTGCTGGGATTAAAGTCGTGCGCCACCACCGCTTGGCTTCAGTGAATATTCTTATAAGGCCTGCTCTTTCCTTTTTTCTTTTTCTTTTTTGAAGGTAAACAGAGGAGGAGTTGATCTGAGGTAGAAAGGATATGAGGGGAAGAGACTGGGAGGAGTGATGGGACAGAAACTGAGGTTGGGATGTAATGTATGAAAAAAGAATAAAAGTTAAGTAAATAAAAATAAAAACAAATAAAAAATAAAAATATGAAATGTGAGAGAATATTTTCTAAAATCCTTGTAAAAACTTCCCTCTCTAACATATATTTATCACTGTAATCAGCTTCAGGGCTTTGAAATTGATGTTATTCAATTATAGATGTGTATATGATTAAAAGCATTTCATTAATATGAAAGTAATACTTAATATATTTTATACATTTGTTTTACTTATTTTATACATATATATATGTTTTTGTGTGATACATAGTAAAATTAAGAAACATATCTTTATTCATCAAGCCCATAAGTTTATACATTGGTATTATGTATAACGTTACTTGAAATTTTTTCTCAAATGATGTCAGGAAAGTTATACTTATGTTAAAACATTGATCCCTGTGTTTCCTTCGAAGATAGCTGATCATAGTGGTGAAAAGTCATGCCTCATTCCAGTTGTCTGGGCTTCTTTCTTTCTCGTCTGGATTTCCATGTAGAATTATTAACATCTTCAGGTCTTTGCCTGCTCAACATTAATCAGGAGAAATTGATGATGATGATGATGATGATGATGATGATGATGATGATGTTGATGAAATCACTTCATAGAGTTCTTTACTAGCATTGATTTAAATGTAGTATTAGAAGTAATTTCTTCACAAGAATATTTGACACCAGGCCACTGAGATGTCTCATTTGGTAAATGACTATCAGGTGTAAGTCCTTGGGTTTCATTGAAACCCAATTATTGGTTTTTGTGGTTTTTTTTGGTTTTTTGAGACAGGGTTTCTTTGTGTAGCTTTGCGCCTTTCCTGGAGCTCACTTGGTAGCCCAGGCTGGTCTCGAACTCACAGAGATCCGCCTGCCTCTGCCTCCCGAGTGCTGGGATTAAAGGCGTGTGCCACCACGCTCAGAGGTTAAAAGCTCTGACTGCTTTTCTAGAGGTCCTGAGTTCAATTATTGTTTTAAAAAAACAAAAAGAAAAGAAAAGAAAGAACATGTAAGCATATAAGGAGACAGTGAGATGGTTTAATGGGTAAAGGCACTGACCATGGAAACCTCACTGTCTTAGTTCAGCCTCCAGAGCTCATGTAAATGTGGATGAAAAGAACTCACATCTGGAACTTGTCCTTTTACCTTCATGTGAGCACCATGGAATATATGCCTCTAGACATACACTAATAAACAATTCATTTTGAAGGATTGATGTATGGTGAGCAGTCCCTATCTTCTATGTATTTGAATGTTTAAAGATTTAGTTCTAAGTTTTATGATTCTTGTAAGAACTACTAGAGAAAAACTGGATCTGGACTGTGTCCAAGATATTTGCTATCACATAATACAAGAAAATGTTTTTAAATGGGTAGGTGAATTTCACCATTTACACATTCACTCAGATCTGATTATATTTTAATGGAGTTAAATGGTTATATTAGTTCTCCATTACAAGTTAATGGAGAATACTTATTTATGTTTTTTTTTTAACTATTTGTCTAAGTTATCCAAGAAGGATTTTTTTTTATTTTAGGAGACACCATGTGCTAGAAAATGTCACACTTTACTATTTTGAGAGTAAAACTGGAAACCTTTTATGGCTGAAAATTCTCTTTTTTAAGTGATCACCCACATCCATTTAGTGAAAGCTGAAAATGGCAGTACATGTCCAAATACAGAAAGAAAACAACATGGCAGTCCTAAGACAATGGCTGTCCTTTATCTCACACACTTAAAACAGAATTTCAGTTGAAATCTTGGAAAAGTTTCAGATTGTTCTGTGTTATTCTTGACATACCATTACTATACCAGGACGTTTTGATTTATTTCAAAATTTTCTAAATCATCATAATTAAAAAGACAAGAAATGATGGAAAATAGCATGTTAGGCTTGTAATGTCTAAATGGTGTCTTCACACTCTTGATACAGGCTCTTTGTCAACAGGTCGATTAGAGGGACTGATCCATGAAATTAGAAAAACAAATCTTATAACCAGTACCTATTAGATGGTCATGCACTGGTTTACTAGCAACAGGGCAATCCAAAATATTTCAGTGTCATTACATTATTATCCATTAGAGTAAAATTTGAATGGTCAGAATATTCTATCTGAATGAAATGATGGTGAAAGTCAGAAAATCCTGTCACTGGAAAGTTTTCAGTTGCTCCATAGTTACCTGGACAAAGGGCCCATAGTGAGGAAAATGAACTAAATGGAACATACAATTAATTTAGAAAAGGCACAAGATAATACATAATAGTCTAGGATCACAATATATATGGATTATGTGTGAGAAAGCCAGGGATCTTTAAAAAAGCAGTCTAGCAAACCATTATCAGTGTGTGGGAATAGATTCTGAGAATTACCCCTGTGGTGCAATAGAGATACCTTCCCTAAAAATGCTGATTGGAAGACATTGATCAAATTAACAATTCTAGATATCAACCTGTCTAAGCAGACATTTTAGAATATTGATTGAGAACTGGCTTTTGGTGAATGAGGACTTTTGTTAGACCTAAAACATTCTCAACTACTCTAGAAAGATATGAGGCTATGAGTTTACTTTCTTGTCACTAAACAGGAATATTAGATATGCTGTAGTAATGACAATGGACTCTAAAGTCATTTGAACCTTAAGTAATTTCATCATCAGTGTCCAGTGGAATTTTAGGGATGAATAACTGACTTATTTTTCATACAAAGAAATGTTTGTGCTATGCATTAAAGTGCCATGCACTTGTTATGGAAAAAACATGGTAATCAGAACAAAAGTATACTTTTCAAGGGAAACCAAACACAGATAGATAGGGGGTTTTCAAGTAACTGAGGAAAAGAAAGTCACTTGATAGAGTACCTGTTCTCCTTTGTTTTCAGCTAGTAAATGTGAGATGCAAAAAATATTTGTTCCACCAAATTCCTGAATTATCTTACCAAATATCCCCTTTACATTCTCTATTAAATGAATTAAAAATATTCAGTTATTTATTTATTTTATTTATGGGTATTTGTGTGTGTGTGTGCCTGGGTATATATATGTGTGCCATGGATGTGCAGTACAAGTCGATCCTACGGAACTGGAGATACAACAGTTTTGAGTCAGAGTGTGGAGAACTGACCCTAAGTCTTCTAAAAGAGCAGTAAGCATTCCTAAACTCAGACATTCATCCAGCCCTAGAAATTCAGTTTTAAAAATCTGAAAATGAAAGGTGGATAAAAGGCCTAATTCTTTTTCTCTAACACCTTATCCTCTGAATGGGTATCCTATGAAATATACAAAGAATTGAGTGGCATATCCAAGATTGATACTTAACACCTTCGGTTTATAAAGAGAGAATTTCAATACAGCGTAACCTTTCTGGTGGTACAGTCTTCTATAATAGGCCAGAAGTCCAAGCTTATGAAGCATATGGACATGTAAGGAGAAAATTAAAGCTGTTTGGGTAACAAAATAAAAAGTAAACTGAGCAGATAGCTCAGTAGACACACCAAATATATAATTGGGTTTGAAGTAGCATGAAAATATACCATACAATTTTCTATAGAATAAAATTTCCTAATCCATTGCTTAATAAATGTTACATTGAGTGACACAGTTTTCTAAAGTAGCAATGGGAAACAATTTTATAGGTAAATAATTTGTTCTGGGGTTAAAATTTTTATTATATTTATTTATTTTATTTTGTGTGTGTGTGTGTTTGTGTATGTGTGTGTGTGTGATGTATAGAGCACAGGTTAGGGTACAATTTGAAAAAGGACATTCTGTCCTTTCATAACGTGTTTATCAGGGATCAGACTTGCATCACTGGCTTGGCAGCATGCACTTACACCCACTGAGCCACCATGCTGTCCCTCACAGTCTGCTTTTAATCCCCTTAAAGCCCTCTTTATTAGCCCTATATGAACAGTATGCTAAGCATATGGAGGTGTTGAGATTACAGGATTAATGAAAATATTTGCTGACAAAAAGAAAATAAACCTAATTTGGAGGCCAGAACTACTGAATTATTTGGGTTAATGTGAAATATACTGATGAATAATATTGAGAAGACACTGTAAAGAATATGGTTACCTGTAAGTGACATATTTCTGATTATGTTAAGCAGAGAAACTTCAATATAACCCTGCTTGTTCATTTAGCAGAATTATGCACTGACCATTGGGTTCTTTATAACTGTTACACATACTTCCTGTCCCATTACAACATAAAATGAAACATATGACTGGACCTAACTGTGGCAAACTTATTTCCAAGTGATATTTTATTGTTGGTTAAAAATAATCTGTGATATACCCTACAGATGGTAATATGATAAAATATGTCACAGTAAGAAATGATTTTGTTCTTGATGATGATAGTCTTTATTTACTGGTGACCAATAAGGTATAAGTTCTAGGTTTGTAGCTCATTAAATATTTATTGACTGTTAATCTGGACTACTGTAGTTGAAATATGTACAGACAAAAATCATACATATATCATGCTGTGGATATTTTATTTTTCATTCCAGACATGGTCTATTGCTTTATTAATTATTCCAATAAAAATAAAGTTCCCTGTGCAAACTGTATATACCATTTGATCTTCCTACAAGCCAGTGAAATTATTGTTATTGCTAGTTTTCAATACTAGAAATGCTTTCAGAAGGAAGTCACATAATCACTGAATAGAAAGGAAACTTTTGCTCTAGACTTGAAGATCCGTATTTTTTTATTGAAGACAAAGTGATTTAAACATGATGCATTTTTGTCATAGTTTCACCTCCTGCAACTTCTCTGGGATCATCCAACAACTCCCTATCCTGCTTATTCCACACCTTCTTACACTCTCTCTCTCTCTTAAGAAAACAGGCAGAATAGAAAAGACAAACAAATAAGAATAAAACAAAGAACAAAGTAACAGACCAAACCAAAAAGAAAAAAAAAAAAGAGGCACAAGAAATGTATACCTGCAGAGCCAAACTTACATACAGACACACACACACACACACACACACACACATACAAACAAAACCCATTAACCATAATATACTAACATAATATAGCTTAGTAATTATAAATCTTATAGGAATCTATAGGAAAAAATTAAAAAGTAGTGCACACAATGGTGCATGGGTACACAACATAACCTCCTGGATAAATCAAATAGACAAACCTGATCTGAAAGGTCTTTCAAGGCTGGAAAGATTGCTCAGCGGTTAAGGGCACTAGCTGCTCCTTCAGAAGTTCAAGATTTGATTCCAAACATGCCCATAATGGCTCACAAACATCTGTAACTACATGCAGGAAACACATATACACACATAACATAAATAAATAAAAATTAAAATTAAAAAGAATGGGTTTGCAAGACTAACATATCTTCGGCAAACTGCAAAGCCTTCTTCCCTATGAATGTGAAAAATACACAATTTTAGGTCTTTACAACATGTGCTAACAAAGAAAATATGAGTTCCATTCATTTTCTTGGAACCCTTTGAATGGGCTCTTTGCCTGTTCTTAAGACTCTTTTCTTCATATTGGATTGCCTTGTCCAGCCTCAATATGAGAGCCTTTGCCTTGTTTTGTATTATCCTGTTTTGATATCATCTCTTGGAAGCTTGCTCTTTTCTGATGAGGAAAGCAGAGGGTAGGAGGAGGATCTGGGGTAAAGGGGAAGTGAGGAGGAGCTGGGAGGAATGGAAGGAGGGGAAACTATGGTTGGGATGTACTGTATGAGAGAGGAATCAGTTTTCAATTAAAAAAAACACTTTTTAGAAAAATGAATGTGTGCCTTGATAAAGAAACTATGCCCATTTCCAGCAGGAGAGACCTCATTGAAAATCCCATTGTGTTAATATACCAGTGGCACTCAATTGGCAAAAATTGTTTTCCCTTTCCCAGAAGATATCAATGATCAATAGCATCCTGGTTAGACATGGAAGTTTGTGCCTTCTTTCCCTCCTCAGTTCTCGCAATTTGTCTGTTTTGAAGTTTTTTCAGGTCTTGTGGCTGCTATCCCTGCTCTTTTTGAGTTCATATATGTATCAGTCCTGTTCTGTCTGATACAGACAGAACTGTTTCCTCATGCCCAGGAAGAGTCAGCCAATATGAAATGTTGTCCATGGCATTTTTCATTTTGTTTTGTTTGGGAACTTTTTGTATTCCTGGGTTCTTTTTGTTTGTTTGTTGTTTGTTTAATGTGCATATATACATTTGCTTTATTTCATTTTTTTCTCCTTTTGAGATGAAAAGAACAGAAAATTGCATAAGTAAGGAGGTACTGAATATCTGGGAGGAGTTGTGGGAGGGTAAAAAATATAATAAATATATATTTTATGAAAATATTTAATTAAAATAATTACTTTTTAAAAAAGAAAACAAAACAGCATTGAGAAAAAAAATCCATAGACAGGCACTCAACCGAATCAAGATAGTAGATTTGTGGGGGATTTGCTCCTAGCTACAGGTCACTCTCAGCCATTGTTCACTGGAAATTTCAAATATTCTACTGTATGTTTTGCTTATCTTGTGCCAGCAACAGTTTTGGAAAACATAATTTAAAGTAGGAAAGCTAAATTATGGATGGATGAAATTATAGAATTTTCTATGAAATATTCATTTTTCAGTTTTGCTAATGCACTGTAACTCCATGCCCATCTTTACAGCTGTTCTACTACTTATCTGGCTAGATTTACTATCCATTCTTCTGCCTGCACCTAGTCATGAACTTCTTTGGATTCTACAGCTTTAATTACTTACTTATGAGAATCTTATACGCATGAACAATGGTACATTACGGTAGGGAAAATTCCTACCTGATTAATGAGTTCATCATCAATAACAGTCTAGGGAATATATACCCAAGGAAGTTTCCTCTTTCCTGTTTGTCTACCAATGAGAAGAAATCAGGCCATCCTATGGAAAGTAGTTGGACTTGTTTTACTAATGAAATCTTAAAAACACTTCATTAGTAACTTATGGCTGTTCAATGACACAAATGATCTTAACATTCTCTTGAACTTCCTAAATATTATTAAGTTTTCTTTCTCACTATAGATATCACATCCACTTTTATTTAGAGTCAACTTATTTTTGGACATTTCAATTTATACTTTATTCCTCTGTTTTTTAGATGTACAAAACTACACAAGAAATCACTTTAAGGAAATTTCATAGTTACGGAAGCATGTCCATGCCTCATTTTCTGTTGGCGGGTAGGAGTATAAGAATAACTAAGAGAATACATGTGACCTAATTTTGTAGTTCAGCCTCTTTGCCAATGTTTTTCAGACCGTTTCTATTAGCACATTACATTGTTGTTTGCTTCAGAAGAGTTGAGGTAAATCTTCCTCATTCATTACAACTGTCTGGAACAACCCTTCTTGTCATTTTACACAAGTGCCCATTGCTATTTATCTTTAATAGCAAAAGTATTTATATAAACTAAGTTGTCTAATTAATACATTCATTTGTTAGCTCATGGTAATTAACAACATGAAGATACAGGGTAACTGATTAATGAGAACAAGTCCTGTATAGGGAATTTTCCTTTAGACTGCTAAAATGTATTGCTGGTCGCTTTGAGACAGGATACCAACAAATCCTCCAAGTCGGAAGATCGAAAGAGAAGTCCAGATGGGTCAGATGCTGGATGGCACCAAACAGTCTGAAGGATTACATTATCCAAAACTGCCAGTGGACCAATGTAAATGTTATGCTAAGACTGGTCTATGAAATGTCCCCCTTCTGGTGTCGAATTGATATTTCAGACCCTGACATCTAAGTGGCCTGCCAGGATCATGCTCAGACTCTGCTGCTTTCATAAGGACTCTCTATGTCCTTATGAGAGGATTAATTAATATGCATAATTGACTCGATTTCTCTACCACAAAACACATAGAGGAGCTCCAAAATTCACCCCGGTGAAGTGAAGGAAAACTTGCTCCGTATCCCTCATAATTAATGACAAACTTTCCTTTGTCTTTCATTCAAGACATTCTCATTATTTATTAATTCATCTACATCCACATGTTTAATTCCTTGTGCTTAGGAGAACAGAGTTCAGAGAATAGGAATCTGCAATAATTTGTCAACATTGAAATGTATTTCTAAAACTTGCTAGAATAAACCTAAATACTTGTCAGACAGTTCTTTATCTTATTTTCCTGTACTTCATGCTCTGATCACAACACAAGTGACACATATATAATCTTTGTCTTTTTTCCTATTTGTCCAATCATGTTCATGTCCATGATGGGTCATGTTCTGCATTTTTTTTGCTTAAGTATGCCCATAATTAAGGAAAAAGGTTTATATGCTTTAAAGACATTTTTATTTTAAGGAATGTGCCTTTAATATCATGCTGAGCTGCGTTGGTGATAGTGTGAAGACACATATAAATAACGTAATTTATAATTAATATTCATTATTCATTTAGTTTTAGCAGTTATGTATTTTTAATTGCTTTAAAATAAAGACAAGATCACTCTTCATATTCTGCTCTAAAAAATTTATCTATTTGGTTGTACTAAGTGAAGGAGAGCAAAATGAGATGTATTTGCATTGAATTGTCATGTTTAATGTTCCTTTTGGGGCATTTGGCTCTAAAGCTTCCAACTATTTCCTCGTCTTTGTCCTGGGATGCTTGAGTCTTTTCATGCATTTGCTGATTTCTGAAGCATTTCTCCGTCTGACAACTCTTACATAGATTGAGTACTTTTCTTCATGCTCTTTAAAAATCAATTTTCCTTTAGATCCACAGTTTTATCTGTTTCAGTGAATGATGGTTGATTCCTCCCATTAAAGCCTTCTCAAAGCTAAAAACCTTGTAGTTCAACGTCCTAGATAATAATTTGACAACATTTTTGAAGTCTGTCAAAAATCTTACAATACTAAGATGCTCAAGTATCAGCATCCCACTTCTCTGCCAGATGCCCGACTCTCTCTTCACTTCTACACATGCCAAGAGTTCTTTGAATCTCAGTTGAACATGCTTTTTGTAGTAGAATGACATTCTCAGATATGCTAATATGTGTGGGAAAGGGTGAAATAAACCAGATAAATTCAAATGTTTGAGGAATTATGTATCTACTTGGAGAGGTGGGGGAACTTGGAGCATAATTTTAAACTACTTTTTGCTTCCTTTATTAATATTACTTATTTTCCCATTGTTTTTCATTACTTTCCATCTAATAAAGAACATGTATAAATGATTATTAGTTAATTATCTTATAACCTAATGGATCTATCCTGATACCAATAAAATAATGCATTGCTACTATGAATTGAAAGCTCATAACAGAAGATGATGCCAATGAATGGGGCTAGCATGGAAATGTGAGTTACCCTGGCAAGAGGGCTTTGAACATCTTCATAATTTGTCATTAACTAATCTAGGGCTGATGAGCAATGTAAAAGAACTGTGAGAAAGGAGTCAACATAGAGTCTGAAGGATGACTGTTGAAGGAACCCTTTAAGCAAACAAGATCATATTAAAAGATTATTTTTATTATAAAAGGAATAGAAAAATTTCAAAAATATCATAAAATATGATGGGAAGGATTAACAGATATGAAGCTCAAAATGTAAAAAGAAATAGAATATAAGTTGAATATTTATACAATATGCAAATTAGCATGAAATAGTGATTAACCCAGATATGGGGGTGGAGTAATGAATAATGCAGTTAAGGAAGGTATTTTAGTTTGTTCCTAATTGATTTTAAAGTAGGTCACTCAATAATGGATGGCTTCAGTTATTTATTGATGTGTATCAAACTAAAGAATCTTTCAATCTCTAAAAAATAAGTTATCATTTATTATAATTTCTGACCCTCTTCTGTGATGTTTGGGCACAGTTGGACAATTATATTACTTTCTGAATTACCATTTCAAATGGTGGTTAAAAGTTTGACTGGGAGGAACTTTGAAAAAAATATTTTTTCTTCTTCAATTTTGGAGCCTGTGCTAAGATGCCTGAATGGCTAGCTCTGCATATGAGGGTAGTTTGAATTTTTTTTTCTTGGTTTCAAAGTTTGGTGGGGTGTTTCCAACTGAATGATTATTCTCAGAATTGGAAGTTTTAAAGGAAAACAAAAAACCTCAGTGTGTTTCATATTGTACATCTGACAGTTCTAGAAAACCACTTAGACCATTTTTTTCTATTAAAGCTGAAAAATATTATTAATATTATCTCCCCTTGACAAAAAAGAGTCCAAGAATAAATAGCCATATGTAGAACAACTGTGAATCTAAACTTTATGAGAATCAAACTACAAAGACAATATGCAATACTATATGGTGGTTTTTATCTAAATATAAGGAGAGGTGAATAGTTTGAACATCTAGATTTTGGAAGGCAAACATTTATGGGATGATAAAACAAGAATAGCTGATATAATCATTCAGGAGAGAGCAGGATATGTAAGGATAATTATGCATTTAGAGGAAAGTTGGTATGTCTCATTTAAGAACTCAGAAATTAGGTCCCTTGTATATATGAAAACTATTAGATTGAGTAAGCCTATCCAGATGGTCTGAAAACTTCTCAAATGGTTGGTCTCCAAATACAATCATTGCTGAAGTAGTAGTATTTAGATCTTCAGCATGTAACTCAGGGAGAGATCCTGGGTTCCTGAAAACAATGGCCTCGTATTATTCATAAGTTTTTAAATCAATTATAACAAAGATGAGCACTATTTTTTAAAAGATAGACTATGTTACTTTATAAATCTATGTATTTTTCATTGGTTATTTACTATATAAATACTGTTATTTGTAATAGTTTAACTTTTAAAATCTTTATCCCTGTCCTCAAGTAAAATCTAATAGAGAGTTGTCATCAAATTTCTAAATAAAGTTAACCATCAGTAGAAATTACCAGAATGGGATGAGAGAGATTTAAGTGATGCTCTGTCCGTTCAATGTTTTGAATAGCTGCATTTCTGTTGAACGACAGCTCCTGAAGTCACCATCCACACAGCTTTTCCACCTGCAGATTTCTTGATGTCCCCACTCCATTGGGTCTTTTCAAGTACTGGATGAAGACACTCTCAAAATTCCCATGAAGTATTATTTGAGGTTGTTCACAACTTTATTTTGTTCAATCAATAATGCACAAATTTCTCAGTTTGCTTATATTATTGTTTTGTTCTCAGGGTTTGTCTGAATTGTACTAAACTTTGCCAAATAATGCAGATCAATTGCTGGATTTTTGAGATGTGCTTCCTTGATTTTATAAAGTGCATAGATACTTAAGTGGTGTGGGCTTTATATCATAAATGGAGTAAAGTAATATAATGTCTAAGACAAATGCATGTGGAATGCTATGGTGATATTTTATTTGTACAAAAATGTGATTTGTATGTTAATAAATAAAGTTGCCCCGGGGTCAGAGCTATTAGCAAGCCATAGCAAAAGCTGGGCGGTGGGGGTGCACGCCTTTAATCCCAGCACTTGGTAGGCAGAGCTAGGTAGATCTCTGTGTGTTCAAGGATACAGCCAGCATTGGAGACACACGCCTTTAATCTCAATATCAACCACAGAAGACCTGGAGGTCTGTACAGACAGGCAGTGACTAGGAGGTCATGTGGTTGGGTTTACAACCAATGAGAAGGCAGAACAGAAACTCTATAAGAAGACAGATACACAGGAAGTGGGTCTCTTTCGGAGAGGTAGGACAACAACGACAGTGAAGGGTAAGGTAGCTATTGCTCTGACCTCTTGGCTTTCATCTCTGTATTGGCTCTGTGTTTCTTATTTAATAAGACAGCTACATCTACAGAATGCAGTTGTATAAATGATAAAATGGCTGTGCCCCCTATATTGTGGACAAATGATTGATGGTAATGTCTTGAATTATATTCTAAATAGGCTGCTTATGTCAGAAACAGCTTTTCTTTTCTTTTCTTTTTTTTTCTGTTAACACATTTTTATTTTAAAGCATTTGAAGACTATATCCCATTTTTGCTCCACATTTCTTATTTTCTTAAGGTTACTTTTGTGGATCTCATCACTTTTATTTTTTTTTTTTAATATTCAGCTTCAACATCAGCTATTACTATTATAAAGTTCCTAATTGTTTTTTTCTAATTCATAACACTTTTTATTTTTAAAAATCTAAACAATATATTGGCCTCTGAATTTATTCATGTGATTTTTCAATGACAGCAGTAGACATCATTGTTCACTTTAGATGTGACAATGGAGGTAGCAGAGGCTGGACAAAACTGGAGAGGAGACTTCCCTAAAATAAAATTAAGTCTAATAAATGGAATTCACTTATTACTACACTGGGATTTTTTCTGCACTGTGAAGTTGAAGTCTGTTGTTTTCTCTTCTGGATGAAACTATTGATTGTATTATCCTGTTGGTTGAAGTATCCTGCACACACTCCAGCATTGCACAGTGCATATACAGTGAGTGATTTATTTTTTCTTCAAATAGACTATGAGGGCCAGTAGTTGAAAATGAAGGAGATCAGTATTTACTTTAAATAAATCTCAAATTCATGCAAAATTCAGATATAAGAAAATACTTGATTTGTGTCATTTGTTAAGTGTGGTGGTATTGTGTTCCCCAAAATATTGTGTACCTTAATAAACTTATCTGGGGTCAGAGACAGAACAGCCACAATATCAAACATGAGGATAGGCAGTGGTAGCATATGCCTTTAATCCTAGCATTCCAGAGACAGAAATCCCTCTGGATCTCTGTGAGTTCAAGGCCACATTGGAAACAGCCAGGTGTGGTGGCACACGCCTTTAATCCCAGTAAACCAGCCTTTAATCCCAGGGAGTGGTGTTAGAGAGCAGAAAGGTATATAAGGCGTGAAGAAACTCGAGGCATTTGGACTGGTTAGGCATTTTGGCCTGGAGAAGCATTTTAGCTGGTTAAGCATTCAGGCTGCTACCAGCAGTTCAGCTGAGAGTCATTTGAATATGAGGACACAGAGGCCTCCAGTCTGAGGAAGCAAGACCAGCTGAGGATCTGGCGAGGTGAGATAGCTGTGGCTTGTTTTATTTCTCTGACCTTCCAGCATTTACCCCAATACCTGGCTCGGGTTGATTTTATTAATAAGAACTTTTAAGATTCATGCTACAGTTAAGGTTTCTGTAATTCTATATATACACAGATGGTGCTATGATAATTGGGGACAAAATATGTGCATTGTATATGACAATGACTGAAATTAATCTGATACGCTATTTGAATGAGCATTGCATTTGACGAATACATGCAGAAAATGGTCATATACATCATGTAATTTTTAAATTTTTTAATTCCATCTCCTCTTCAATGAGATTGAATAGTTCACTGCTCAGCTTCCAAGCCAGGACACATACTTCAGGTTAAGTAATTTGACTCAAGGTACCCCACAAGCATGTATAGGCTTGATGATTTGATGAAATTACTCGGCTATCATATTTATTGACAATTTTGTAACAGGTAAAAATGTCTGTTGAATTTAAAATACCCAGTTTAAGGAATTTTGTTTCAGCAGTTTCAATGAGCTAGATACTATAAATTTTGCAGATAATTAATTATAAAAGAGGTGAGATAGAGTTTAATGGTTGAGAGCACTTGCTGCAGTTCCAAAAGACCTGAGCTCCATTCCTGGTCCATGCCTGGAGCTCATAACTCCATGTAACTCTAGCTCCAATACATTTTACACCCTCTTCTAACCTTCATAGGTACTTGTATCTTTATAAAAATATATTAATTAGCAAGACATAAATTGTAGAGAAATAAGATATTAAATATAGTTGTGTTGGAATTAATATTTTAAAGCTGTAACTTTAAAAGTATTTAAACTAAAATTAAGAAGCAGTTTCTGCATATGATAAAATTATGCAAGGTTATTTACTGCTAACCCAATGTTCATTTGTATGTTTTCTACTTATTTATCTGAGCGTATAGTTTTCCTTAGTCCCAGTAATTCTTAGAGAGTGCTGTTTTAATCGCAATGATGCACTCTGCCCTTTCTATTTCAGGGTCACTATTCAGCTATATTTTTATTTACTCTTCAATGATCCCCATATGAATACTTAAAAATCAGCTTTCAATTAGTGAGCTTATTAATATCATCTTTCTTAATTTTGTAGAGTATTTTATTTTTTAAATGTGCTTAAGAATAATCACTTCTGAGCTGCCTTTGAACAAAGCAGATGGCATTTTAAGTCATGAAATGCTTGTCAGCTACCAGGAAACCCACTACAAGCACAGGCACACACAGAAGCGATAGTACTGGATTAATCAGGAACCCCAGTGTTTCACTATCCTGTGTGTGTTACTGGCTTTTGTATAAAACATGTAACTTGTGGGCTATACTGAATATTTAAACATTAAGCTACATAATTTTTTGATGATTTACAGCTTCTTTCTCAATTCCCCTGTCATTTTAATTCTCTTGAGGTTTTTCTTCCTTTTTATCCACCGGAAACCTTCATCTTGACCCAGATTAGCCTTCCATCACCATTGACAAGCTAACCTTGGACATGAGGAATCAATCCTACCTTTAATTTTGAAACTCTGCATAAACTGGTTTCAATGACATTAGTTATTTTTTCTTTTCTGGGTATAGAATTGTACATTGTTGCCATTGATTTCTTATGAAAGATTTTCTTTGTTTTAAACAGAAAAGGCTAATTTAACTGGAAGCATATTATATAATCTTTATTTTATAAAAAAAAACACTGATTAATATGAATAATTTGAAAATTCAATGAGGTACACAAATTTTTATGAGCTTTATTTTACTTTTTGAAGACATTTCCTTAAATTCCCCTTACTTGTTGCCCTAGTAAAACATGTTTGAGAGATAATTTTCAGAAAATATATTGAGCTTTTTGAAAATCTACCGCAATTTCCATAAGATTCCATTCCCTTGTTTTTACTTATTATTTGAATATGTAACTCAGTGACTTGCTAACTATGTATCAGTTCTGGAAATTTTATTGAATATTTATCATTAAGTAATATTATCAGAAGCATTTTAATCAGTCTGCTAAATATGGTATATTTCTTGTCCTAAAGTTTTAAATTATTTTCCTCCTAATTTATTTTTCCCCTGTAGTACTGGAAAATGAACTTAAAACTATGCGTGATAAATGAGAACTCTAACGTTGAGCTGTATTCTCAGCTCTTCATTATGATAATTATCTTTTAATTTTTGAAACCTATTATCAACATTTCATTCAGCAATTTGTTCTATCAATGTTATTCTATTTAGGTTCCTTAAGATTCTTTGTTCCCTAATTGTTATACTTCTGTTTTTGTAGGGAGTCTCAGAGTGCCTTGTGACAGAATGTCCAGGTTCTTTGTGTCTTCAACAGTGAATTGGAAAGCTCACTGAACAGTAGTGCCAATGATCTCAGTTGCGTTTAAGAGAAATTGATACTGAAAACACAGATTAGAATTCACAAAAGGGAGTAGGATGACCAATAAAGTTGCTCAGTAGCACTGAGTTCTTCCTGAGATCTTTACGAGTCTACAGGGAGGAAGGACCCTCTGCCAAAGGTCACAAACGGGAAGGGTTTTTACCCTTATTGACAGATGGGTTATTATTTAGTTTGGACACTGCACCCAAGCTAAGACTGTGAATCCCATACGGGCATGGTCGCATGCATGCCCATGAGAAGACAGGTTCGTCTTCACAGTGATTGTGGTCGTCTTCCTTGCTGTCTTTTTAATCTTTCCTTCTATTAGGATAGTTCTATCCAAAAAAAAAAAAAAAAAAAATAACGCTGAGACAGGAGGCACCGGGTGTTGTCTTCCCTTGGAATTGGAAAGAACACTGAACAGTAGTGCCAATTATCTCAGCTGAGGTTAAGAGAAATTGATACTAAAAACACAGATTGGAATTCACAAAAGGGAGTAGGTTGAACAATAACGTGGCTCAGGAGCTCTGAGTTCTTCCTGAGATCTTTACGAGTCTACAGGGAGGAAGAAACTTCTCCCAATTGTCATAAGGCTTCGTGATGGATTCCAAAGTCCTGCCTCTTAGAGAGTTGACAATGTGAAGTGGATTTGATACTATGATTTCAATCCCAAAATGAATTCTCTAAATCTCTGAATTAAATAAGTTTGATAATTTTAATAAATCTAGCCTAGACAGTGAAGGAAATGAATATTTCTCAATAAAATTAAAAGAAATTCTAAGTGTATTGTGGAATTGCTCTAATTTTATAATATATTATAGCCTAAGGTACATTCCATCTTATATAATTTATTTGTAAGATTATATGACATAAAGACACAATAAAATCTAAAATGAAGAAAAGAAATTGAAATGACTGAATTCAAGTAAAATATATAATTATACTGACAATAATATGTTTTAAAATAAATTCAAGAAATATATAACTAAATTTAATGAAAATGAAATTGTTACAATTAAAGTTATCTTAAATTGATACAAAGAAATCTCACCGGTATAGAAGTAATTATGCCTATATAGACCAACCACTCTATTGTTCCAAATAAGCATTAATTAATGTCTTGTTCATAAAAATTCTTTTAAGAAATGGACTATATTTCATCATGTTTTATGAAAACTATACAGCATTAATATTAAGACTTAGAAAGTGTTACTGAATATATAAAGTTTAGAAAATCACTACTGTTATGTTAGATAAAATAAATAAATTATTTGGTTTTAAGCAAAATTTATTGTAGATAATATACATATCAAATGTAGATTATGCATGATATCAAATAAAGATTATTTCTCTAATGATTGAAATGAACAAATAAAAACTTACACAGATTGCAGAAGGTCATCCTCAGTTTTGTTCTTTTTTAACAAAAATATCAAAAGAAATTTAGATAGTTAGACCTCCACATTATAGTCCTTTTTTTGAAGGCTATGATACTGACTTCAATTTTTCACTCTACAAAATGCCTGTGTTTAATAACAGGAATATATCCTTCAGATGATACATGTATATGCAGATAAATATATAGAACTCTATGAAAGAAGTGGAAATTTGCGATCTGAGTACCTCTCTAGACTTACTCCTCCTTCTCTTTGTCTCTTCACTTTTCGTATATATCTTTCCTAGGATACTTTCACTTTTCCCCAAAAATGAAGTGAAACTGGGAGGATTATCAAAGAAAATAAAGCCAAAGAGAAAGAAAGCCAGTCAAGACAACATCACAACTCTTCTGTCTGTTTCTCTACATTTGAGAAGAAGCTGCAGACACTGAATACCATTTAACCAAGATCCTAACCAGAAATGATATAATGCATAAATGCATCTCCAGGAGTTTGCTCAGGTGGAATCTATAACTCAACCAAATCTTAAATGGCCTATTCATTTGAAAAACGTAGGTACAGTTTGTGCTTCTATAAGAGACTACTACAAGCCAGGTTATCTACATATTTATTTACTATTGCTTTTGTATGTTTATTCTCTGTGTGTGCCCTGGCATACCATTGAAAGCTGAGGACAATTTGTGTGACAGTGCTCTCCTTCTACTTGGGCCTTCAAATTTGCAATTAAGTGCTTTACTTGCTAAGCTATTTTTCTGGTCCTAGATTTCATAATCTATAAAGGACAGAGATTTACTTAGTTTATAGTTATGTAGGCTGGAAAACATAAGATTGAAGGACTGCACAGACAGAACTTTCATCAAGTCAATCCACTGTAGAAGGTCAAAAGAGGAAGTGGTCAAGGAAATAAAAGAGCTCTCATAATTTGCTTACATTACTTCTTTTATAACTGTTTCTCAACATGTAAGAATAACTAATGAAGACCCTGGATACAATTTACCCATGATAATTACCAAAAATGGTACGACACATAAATGCATTTCCAGGAGTTTATTATGGTTGAATTTGTAACTCATCCAGAACCTAAATTCCCTGTCAATAAGCCAACATAAAAAGAGTTTCATGCTTTACTAAAATAATATAATATTCTTATTGTAGATGTTACTTTTTGTTTATTATTTGTGAATGTGTTTTATGTATGTATATGTGTGTGTGTTTGAATATGTGTGCACAAGTGTGCTTGCCTAAGTATGTCTGAGTAAACAGAATCAGATGTTATCTTTTATTGATCTCCATTTTGCTTAAATTATTTTATTACATATATATATATATATATATATATATATATATATAATTCAGTTTGGTTATATTCACCCATATTCTTTCTAGCTAACTCCTCTAAGATCAACTCTTACCTCCTTAAATTCCAATTACTGTAATATTTATTGCTTTTAGAATTTTTTTGTCCAATTTGTGCTTCTCACACACTCTTGGGTGTGGGGCTATTCAGCAGAGCATAATTGATATACTAGGGAACAAACCTTAAAAAATACCTCATAAAGAGAAGGAGCTCCTGCACCCCTTCCCCTCTATGCTAAAGTGTCTCCTGGCTTGATCTTATGCAGGTAAACACAAGAGGCTGCCATGAACTTGTGAGTGTAGGAGCTAAGGAAGACAGAGGTCCTATTATGTCCATAAGATACTTCTTCAATTTGTCTTTTGAAACATAGTCTCTCACTTAACTGATAATTTGCATAATTGGTTACAATGGTTGGCAAGTGAGCTGTCAAGGCTACCTTTTCTCTGTGCAGCAAGTGGTGGTATTACAAACTCATGATGCTGCCCCCAGATTTTATGTGGGTGCTGGGGGTCTAATCTCAGGTCCTCATGCCTGAATAGAATATGGAAAAAACAAAAACACACAAGAAATCTAAAGACAATCCGGAAAAAAGAAAATAATTTCCGAATGTATCACCATTCCTGATTTGAAACTCTACTATACAGCTATAATAATAAAAACTTGGTGACATTGGCATTGAAACAATGGAATTGTTGACAATGGAATTGAATTAAAGACCCAGATGTAAATCCACACACATACAGACACCTGAATTTTATAAAGAAGCCAGAAATACACAATGGACAAAAGAGAAAACATCTACAAGAAATGGTGCCACTCTATTTGTTGCATGCTCATTGATGGCTGCATGCAGAAGAATACAAACAGATCCTTATCTATCACCCTATATACAAGTCAAATCCAAAGGCATCAAGACCCCAGCATGAAACCAGATATAATGAACTTAATAGAAAAAAAAAGTGGAAAGAACACATTGTCATAGGAGTCAAATTCTTGAGCAGGATACTGATAGGACAAGCACGAAGATTAACAATTAATAAATGACACCTCATGAAACTGGAAATCTTCTTTAAGGCAAAGGACACCATTAATAAGACAAAATGGCACCCTACAGAGCTGAAATATATTTTCACCAACTCTACATCTGATAGAATTGGCTAATATCCAAAATATATAAAGAACTCAAAACATAGACTTCAACAAACAAAATAATCCAAGTTTAAAAAAAATATGGTAGAGATCTAAACAGAGAATTCTCAACAGAGAACTCTCAAAATGGATGAGAAACACTTCAAGAAATGATGAATATTCTTTGCCATGAGAGAAATGCAAATCAAAAACTACCTTGAAATTCAATCTTATACCTGTCACAATTGCTAAGATCAAAAACATCAGTGACAGCTCATGTTGGCAAGGGTGTGGAGAAAGGGGAACAATCTTCCATTGATTCTGTGAGTGTAAACTTGTACAGGCACTATGGAAATTAATATAGAGGTTCCTCAGGAAATTGGGACTCAATCTATCACAAGACCCAGCTATACCACTCTTGGGAATATACCCTAAGGATGTTCCATCCTATCACAAGAACTTTGGCACAGTTATATTCATGTAGCTTTATTCATTTTGTTTGTTTTTATTTATTTTCTTAAGAAAAAAAATTTATTCATTTTACATGCCAATCAAAGATCCCACTCTTCTCTCCTCCCACCTCTTCAGCCTTCCCCTTCCAATGCATCCCCCATTCCCTCCTACAAGAAGGTACAGCCTCCTATTGGGAGGTACTTTTAGTAGAGGCAGGTCCAAGTCCCTCTCCCTGCCTCAAGGCTGTGTCAGGTGTCCCATCATAGGTTGTGGGCTCCAAAAACTCTGCTCATGGACCAGGGATGGATTCTGATCCTACTGCCAGGAGGCCCTTTAAGCAGATCAAACTACACAAACTGTCTTGCTCTGCAGAGGGCTTAGTTCAGTGCCATGCAGGCTCCACAGCTGTTGATCATGAGTCCCTTTGGACCCCAGCTTAGACTACTAGAAATAGTAGAGAGGGTGCCTGAACTGGCTTACCCCAGTAATCAGATTGGTGAATACCCTACTGTCTTCATGGAGCCTTTCTCCAGTAACTGATGGAAACAGATGCAGAGATCCATAGCCCAACACCAGGCCGAGCTCCAGAATTCCAGTCAAAGAGAGAGAAGAGGGATTCTATGAGCAAGGGCATCAAGATCATGATGGAGAAAGCTTTATTCATAATAGCCAGAAAGTGGAAACAACTAAGATGTCTCTAAACCAAAGAATGTTTAAAAAAAAAAGCATGGTACATTTACACAATGGACTCAACTGTTAAAATAAAAACAATGACATCATGCAATTTGCAGGCAAATGGATGGAACTAGAAAAAAGTCATTGAGTGACATAAGCTTGATTCAGAAAGACAAACATAGTGTGTACTCAATTATAAGTGGATATTAATTGTTAAATAAAGGATAATCATGATACATTCCACAGAGCCAGAGAGGTTAAGTAACAAGGAGGACTCAGGAGGGGACATATGGATCTCTCTGCAAATGGGAGATAGAACAGATTTTGCAAGTGGCCTAACGAACTGGTGAAGATGGGAATAGGAAGCACAGGTTGGGATTTGAGGTGAGATGGAGGGAGGGAGAGCTAGGATATATGTCTGGAATTCAGGGGGTGTAGCATGAATCTTAAATGGTCTTATTAATAAAATCAAACCTGAGGCCAGTTAATGGGGTGAATGCTGGAAGATCAGAAAAGCAAAACAAGCCACAGCCACCTCACCTTGCCAAGTCCTCAGCTGATCCTGTTTCCTCAGACTGGAAACCTCTGTGTCCTCATCCAGAATGAACCTCAGCTGAACTGTGCTGCTCAAAAGCCTAAAAGCTTAACCAGGCTCTAGTTCCTCATCCACATGCCTTATATACCTTTCTGCTTTCTACCATCACTTCCTGGGATTAAAGGCATGAGTCACCATGCCTGGATGTTTCCAATGTGACCTTGAACTCACAGAGATAAGGATGGATCTCTACCTCCCAAGTGATAGGATTAAAGGTGTGTGTGCCACCACTTTCTGGCCTCTATGTCTACCTAGTGGCTGTTCTGTTCTCTGACCCCAGATAAGTTTATTAGGGTGCACAATATTTTGGGGAACACAATATCACCACAAAGGGGCATTTGGGGGGGCAATGTGGAAACCTAGAACATTGAATATGAGGGTGAACTTCATGAAGACTTCTAGAAACAGATGATATGGATCCTGAACTCACTATCTTCTGTAACCACATCAAACCAGTCACAAAATCTTCAACTTATAATTTGTCCTGCCTGTAAGATGTACTGGGGTAATGCTGACTCAGAATTGTGTGAGGGGCCAACCAATGTATAGTCCAACTTAAGGCCCACACCATGGGATGGAGCCCACACCTGACACTTTCCGATGGTCAGGAACCTGATGCTGGATAGACCATAGACCTAGGATAGAACCAAAGATGACTCAAAAATAAAATGTCAATAAAATGATAACTAATGATATCCTATACTCACAGGTGGGTTCTGTCTTAGTTAAGGTTTCTATTGCTGTGAAGAGACACCATGACCATGCAACTCTTAAAAAGCAAAACATTTCAGTGGAGCTAGCTTACAGTCCTTTAGTCCATTATCACCATAGCAGGTGGGATGGAAGCAGATATGGGACTGATGAAGGAGCTGAGAGTTTGTCATCTTGGCCGGAAGGTAGCAGAAGTAACTGTGTGCCACACTGAGCATAACTTGAGCATATAAGACCTCAAAACCTGCCCCCCCACAGTGACACTTGTCCTATAACAGAGCTACACCTACTCCAAGAAAACTATACCCCCTAATAGGGCCACTCCCTTCAGGGGCTCTTTTCTTTCAAACAACCACATTCTACTCGCTGGCTTCCACAGGCTTGTAGACATATCATAATGCAAAAATGCATTCAGTCCAACTTCAGAAGTCCCCATAGTTTATAACAGTCTTATATCTATAAAAGGTTAAAGTCTCTTGGGTATATGGGAAGAGGGAGATTTTTGATTGGTGTGTAAAATGAATGAAAAAATTTCTTAATAAAAAATATCTGAATTTCCAAATCTCTTCTGATCTTCATTCAATCTTGTCACTGTAGTCTTCTGTAAAATCAAAATAAAAAAGTAGACCACATACTTCCAATATTTAATGACACAGACTATACATTATCTTTCCAAATTTGATGAAAGAGAAGGCAGTGAGGAAATATTGTACCAAAGCAAGACCAAAACCCAGCTGGGCTAACTCTGAAATCTGAATCTCCATATGAGATGCCAAAGTTTTTTTCAGATATCTAACTCCTTTCAGCTTTGTTGACTGCAGCACACTTCTTTCTTTTGGGCTGTTTTCACTCCTTGGTAGCAGCTCTCCTTGGCAGACCCCATAGCTTTGGCGTCTCTAACATGTTCTAGTCTCCAAGGAAATGCAGGTTTCACCTTCACAGTTTCATGCAATGGACTGTCTAGTCCTCCATTCAGGAACATCCCTGACACATGCCTTGTCTCAGCAGCTTTCCTTAGGTCTATGGAATATACTCTCATTCTAAAATTTGTATTCTTTCACAGAAATATTTTTCTTCCCTACAAACAGACTTTGAAATAACGGAACTTGAGAAACTATATAAGTGAAGCAAATGTAAAAAGTATTTTCTTAAATTCAAAAAGAATTAATGGTATCTTATTAATATATTATTTCACCTAATATTTACTGTGTCACTTTTATTCACATTTGCTTTATTCATTGAACAAGATTAAAATTTGAAAGCTTTATTTTCAGATAATAAAAGCTACCTTCCAGCTTGTGAGAGAAGAAAGCTCCACTTATTTACATACATTCATATTACACATTTCATTCAAAAATAAATAGATATATTTTAAACTTTAATTTTTGTTTCTGTTTTCATTGTACTATATATAAAACTGATTTTGTGTTTTAATAATTTAGTCTAAAATCTGGATGCACTTACTTCTTAAACATAGTGAATAGTTTCTTTAGAATTTTCCACTGAAGCAGTCCTTCAATACTTGATGCATAAATTTCCTATAATACTTACATATGTGAATGTTGCATTAGGATTTGGGAGTTCAATATTTTTTCTTTGTTATTGTGCTTTAAGTGAAACCCCAATAAAAGGACTTTTTCTCAGTATATACAAAATTAGTGCTAAAATAAAAATATTAAATACTTTCTATTAATTGAAGAGCATAGTGTATTATAAATTATTTTTACTTACTGTTTTATCATGTTTTCAGCTTACCTATTATTTTATTTATAATGTCTAGACTTTAGCAGCATCTAACACTGTGAATGTGTACTTATATTTCAGATGTTTTGAACATTATTTGGCCAGAGGATTGAATTTCTATCGTTTTTATTTTCAAAAGGCCTATTGTTATTACAAAATATGATTCAATTTTCATAATATTTATAAAAGAGCATAATTAATGGCATGAATAATAGACTAATATTAGTCATGGTTTAGAGGAAGAGGTGGAGAAAATGTGCTTATAAAGGAACTGGATTAATTAATCTTGACAAACTACAATTAAGTTTCTTAATTGTGGTACATATTACATGCAATGTTCAATCAAGCTACACTTGGTAAATTTTCAAAAACAAAAGTGTACACAGAAATGCACAAGACTATGTAACTGCTAAATTCAGAATTAGAAATATGTTGTACCAAGATCAATTTTCCTGTTTTGAATTTTGTACTGTTGCAGTGAATGAGACTAATTTTAGGAAAGTGGGTGTGGGTGAACATTTCATGAGATGGCCCAGAATACCCCTGCAAATTTTGGTGGTTCTGCACTGATTTCAAAATGTAAAGTTGCAAAAGAAAACTAATAGAAATCTTACCATGTGACTTTTGAACAACTTCCTGATTATAATTTGCTAGTGTCTGAGAAAATCTTAAAAGTATACTTTGGAAAAAATGCACATGTTCTTAAACAGTTCATATTGTGTGAAAAGAATATCATAGTATCATTACACTAAAATATTGCTTTCAACTTTAACATGTTTTAAATATTAAGAATTAATGAGCAACGTATGATAGAATCATACTGCTTAGTTTTAAATTAATCCCACCCATCACTTTCTGCTTTGCACAGGGGTTCCCAGACCTTTCATTTGTACTAATAGAAGATAAAATGAATCTCAAACTATGCACAGAGTAGATAATATGGCCAGAAAAAAAACTATAATTGATAGTCATTTCATTATTGAGGCAGGTCACTGGATTTGCATGACTCTTCTATTGTGAACATATGATTCATATTTGATCCTAGGAAGTGACAACTTTAGTTCTTCACTTCCTAATCACAGTGGGAGCTATTCATTAGCAGTGGGTAACAAGATGAACTAACAAGATGAGCATGAGTGCACAATGTAATTCTTTACTTATTAAAATATCCCAATACTAAGATTCATAGTGAGAAGAAGAATGCACTGATACCATGAGATAAATCTCTTATTATACTCACCATTTCGGCACAGCTGAAACCTTTCATGTAAACCTCATTTAGTGTTGGCCTTGAAACCTAAGAGAAGAGTACAGAGAATTGAAAAAAGAGTCCCATAAATGATCAAAAGATTAAAATATGACCTCTGAAACAAAGTTAGAGGGATAGTAATATTCAGCCCAGGAGTCTAGGAAGCTAAAGATATGTTGGAACTATCTTTAAAGAATAATACAGTTGACAAGAATATTTTATTGTAGTCTCCAATTCTTCTTAAAATAATTTAATATAAATTGAAACATGGTAACATTATATTATATTTTAAATGTGGCTATCATATGATCTTTAGATAATTTGAATTATCTTCCATGGATTTTGGAGCAATTTCAGTGTGAGTGAAAATAAAAAGTTAATCAAAAGTGTCTGGTGGAACTGACCTACTTGAAGAGTCTCTGTGAGTGAGCTGAGCACTCAGTCAGTGAATCTCCCTGCCCAAGTAGTTATAAAATAAATAAAAATAAATAAAATAAAATAAAAGTAGTTATGTTAAACAAGAAAGTATGTATATGAGTCACACAGTGTAGCTTATCTCTTTTTTGTAATGGTGGGGAAAATAATTTCTGGTGCAAAGTGATGTGATGGGAATTGTATATTAAGAAAATATTCTTCTTACTTTGCCAAGTGTGTTATTATCCTTCTCTTCTTAAATAATGTTTTTTCTCTCTATACTTTTTGAGTACTGTGACTTTCACTTCCTGACCATTCTCTATAAAATAACATGCATTTGGTAGAAGTTTTCAATTTAATATGCAGTGGAAGCGTCTTTAGCCTCCACATACAAATGGGACAAGGGCACACTTGTACTTACCACATACATACCATGTTCTTACCAATATTCCAAGTTTCTCAAAAGTATGCTTCCATTACAATAATAGGCTTAAATCCATACTCTTTATTTAACTGTGTTAGGTTTGGATGTTGGTGATGTTCCAGTGATATAGCTTGAGACACATGTGGCTAAAAGGAAAAAAAAATTACCCCCATACCCTGCCACATCCAGTATGGCCTGTCCATGGAAAACAGCAAATTATAAAGAAAGACTGTACACAGAGACATACAAACAGAAAAGCTGGGGTCAGGGAGGCCCCACATACTCTGATGGTGCTGTACCAACTACGCAGCAATCAGGAACCTAAAAAGACTTATGAGGATGGGTGAAGAGATGCCTATTCTAGGTAGGTAGTTTCTTTCTTTTTTTTTTTTTTTTTAGTTTTTCGAGACAGGGTTTCTCTGTGTAGCTTTGCGCCTTTCCTGGAACTCACTTGGTAGTCCAGGCTGGCCTCGAACTCACAGAGATCCACCTTCCTCTGCCTCCCGAGTGCTGGGATTAAAGGCGTGCGTCACCACCGCCCGGCTGGTAGGTAGTTTCTTTAGGTACAGTTTCAAGCTGGGAGGAGGAAGGAGGAGTTGCTAGGTTTTTGCGTACACAGTCCAATCTACCATAAACACTTGAACTATACAAACTGTTAAAATTCAGTAAATAGAAGAAAGTTTTGTCATCTTTCTGAGTGAAGGTTTTGACATTTCCATGGGTCTGAGACATTGGTACTTGAAATAGCTGTGTCCATATCAAACAATACACATTCATTGGGGGATTTATCCACACTTGGTATCTTCATTCAAGGCTCCCTCAGCTCCCTACAACACAAAACGTTAAAATCTATTCTGGAGAACAACAATAAAGACTACCATGAAAATTAGGAAAAAATTAAATGGTAGTTGCTGTGGGGTATCTTTCTATATGTTGTGAATAAGTGTTGTTTTAATTGGTTGATCAATAAAGCTGTTTGGCCTATTAGAGACAAGCAAGAAATCCAAGAGAGAGACAGAAAGAAGAAAGGCAGAGGCAGAGGAGATGCCATCTTGCTGTCAAGGGAGCAGTGTGTAATGGCACACAGGTAAAGTCACAGAACACATGGCAACCTATAGATTAATAGAAATGGGCTGAGTTTAGTTATAAGAGCTAGCTAGCAAGAAAATTGAGCTATAGGCCATGACCATGCAATTTGTAATTAATATAAGCCTCTGTGTGCGTTTACTTGGGTCTGAGTGGCTGCAGGACTGGGCAGGACACAGGAAAACTTCCACCTACAAGTAGTAACTATTTCATATCAGTAAATTCATCCAGGAAGATGTTGAAACCTTTCGCTTTCTGAGGACCAATTTATTCAATGGAAGTTGGGTTTCTCATTCTTTACTCTCACTTCCTGCAGATGCTTTCTGAGCTCATGGATCCATATCTGTGGTATCATTTTTTTTTCCAGCTAAGTAACATTGGTATCTTTTGGTTTCATCTGTACAAAAAGCTCCTTTTGTGCTTCTAAGTCCCATTTTATCTGGGTATGTCTTTTCTTTTATTTTAACATCCCTATGTTTCAAAAACTAATAAAAGATCAGAGACAGCACCTGCTCCCACTGTTAGGAGTCTCACATGGGGTCCAAGCCACACAACTGTAACATATGTGCAGGGTGCTGAGGTCAGTCCCATGCAGGCTCCCTGGTTGTCATCTCAATCTCTATGAGCCCACTTTAGTTGATTCTGTAGGTTGGTGCTTAGTCTTAAGGCAAGTTGATTATGCCATATTTTATTGATATCCATGGGAGAACTGCCCTTTTCTGAAGGTAAACAGAGGAGGAGTGGATTAGGGGTAGAAACAGAGGGGTTGTACTGGAGAGGGACTTGAATAAGAGGAGGGGGAAACTTAGGCTGGGATGTAAAATCAATCAATCAATCAATATATTAATAAATTAAATCTCTGTGTTTTCTCCACATTATATTTGAATCTACCAGCATTTCTTAAATATTGAATCTGCATTTCTTTTTTTCAAAGAAGCTTTACTCTGAGTTTTGTGTTAGTCTTCTTTGGAAAGATGTGCTTTAGATTCTTAAAACCTATTGCCAATAATTGTGAACCGTATTCAAAAATTTTGCTGAATGGAAAGATTGCAGATAATATTGTCATAAGAAACAAAGCTATTTCATAAGATTGATATTTTTCTACTCTAGCAGATGTATTATAAAAATATATGCACATGTTTTTTAAAAGTACAAATTGAATACAATAAATGATATATTCTTATCTACTTTTAAATATTAATTTGTGCATGTAATGAAAATTTTGTAAATATGGTTATTTCCTATTATATATTTCAATAATTGTGGTTTGTACAACATTGTCTGTGATCCCTGTAGTGATTTTATCTCAAGTTTGCTTAATAATGAGCACATAGCCAACATTTATGAATTCCCATTCATGTTTAAGACAACATATATTTTAATATACTATACTTAGCAGCATGTTATATATATATAATTATATTGATATAAATAAATATATACATAAACATCTTGTATTTGATATATATGTAATTATAAAATATTTAGTAGTAATATTTTGATTTTCCATAATCTGTAAGTTTAGAGTTATGGTACTGCATTATCCTTTGATGGTGATGATGATATTTCTTTACTATCTCTGTAAATTAATTTTAGAGATTTTTGAATTTATTTTCCAAGTTATGGAAGTTCTTCTCTCCCATTTTTATAAATCAGATATGAAAGTCTTTCATAATCCTAATGCATACTTTTCCTGCTTCCTCCTGCTGCAGATGACTCAAATACAGTGATCCACAGTCAGACAATCGATAGCCAACAGCAGATGAACTCAATAGCACCTTTGGAGGTTCCTTGTCCCATAAAGTTGTGTCAAGGCTTTTTTTTTTTAATCTTAAATTTTATTTTTATTTTATTATATTGTTTGTTTGGTCCTATTCCAATTTCTTAGTTTTATTTTATATTATTACATTATATTATACAACATTTATAAGATTATTATCCATTAGAAGCTTCCTGTTTGTCTTCTAATGAGAGACAGAAACAGGATAATTCAGCTGTGAGAGTAGGCGGGGAGGGATCTAAGAGAAGCAGAGAGAAAGAAAACAGTAACAAGGATGTATTAGGTGATAAAAATGGATCAATTTTCCAAAAAAAAAGATTAAAAGAAAATCATGTATTTCATTGGTATAAGGTAGAGGCCTAAGTGGATAAAATTGTTTGCTGAACATGCTTGGCAGTCTGGGTTTAGATACCTGGAACAAACATTAAAAAAAAAAAATGGTGTAGTAACACAGATGTAGATCACTAGCACTCACATAGCAAGGTAAGATGCACAACTGGAAAATTATCAGATTCCTGCACACTAGGATGCATGGCATATTCAGCAGTGTCAGGAAAAAAAAAGAAGAGAGGCCCTGCCTTAGAAAGAAAGATCGAAGACGAGAGCTCAGTCTTTGTCGATGTCCTCTGACCTCTGTAAGTACATTGTGACATATTAACGTGTAAGTGTACACATGTGCATGTGCACACACTGACGTATCAAAAAATTACAAAGTGGTATTTTTAAAATGAAACATGTATTATATTGTACAGAGACTCAGACATAGTAGAGATGGAATAATCGAAAGATGCAAATAGTTCTTCAAGCGACTCTTTCTATATACATACCCGTTATTGTTTAGAAACCGAAGTTTAAAAACAAAAGTAGAGAAAAACACCAGGATATCCCAAAGTTTGAAGAAGCAAAACAAGCAAACGGCGAGATCTTTAAAATCGTGAGAACTTGTCAGATAACATGGTCGGAGAGACTTGAAACAAAACAGTGATGAGTCATTAGCAGATGGAAGCACACCTTGACAAGTATTTCTTAATTACATAAATCTCCTCGCTTTTACTTAAACGTAAACCTTTAGCACTTGTGTGTGTATTTGATCTACTGGTGGAACTGCATAAAAGACAGGTGCCAAAATAAGACCTCTTTTAAACCGGGAGTCAGGAAGTGTTCTGATACAGCAAAGAAGAAATACGATATACAAAAAAACTGAAATAAACATAAATATCTTGTCAAGACTCAGAAGACGGACTTGCTCTACAATTCTCTTTCTGATCCACTTACAATATAGCAACACGGAATCTTTTCCCTGCCATTTACTAAAATATAAAAATAAATAAAATACAGCTTTCTATTTTACATTGATTTATTCAAAGACAGTTAGAGACAAATTGGAATTGTTCACTGTCTATAGAAGCCTCAATTGCTACGACAGCAAATGCGAGTTAATCAAGGCAAATTTTATAGACTGTGATGATATGTAGCTTCTTTTTTCTGCTACCATACTAGACAACTCACTATCTAGGCATGATAACACCATTCCCATCGCTTAGAATGACAGATAACTATATAAAAGACATAGAATAATTGGACTAGTAAAAAAAATCAAGGATTTTTCTATCTATTAGAAATATCATTTTGAATTTGAAAGTACAATAAGGGTCTCTGGAGGGGATTTTGTTAGTTTTATTCTAGAATTTCTGAAAAGAAGAAGAAATGGAGGAGTAAGGGATGCTGGGTTTAAGAAAGTGTACTGTTTGTCATTGCCTAAACATATCATGGCTGTGGAGTATTGAAGGGGATGTGCTGTAAGAATAAAGATTTTACTGGAACATTAAGATTTCCATTAGAAGATTTATATTAATATTTAAATAAAAATTAATGTTTTCTCTGTTACCTAGTGTACTATGAGATACAGTATACAGTTGAGATACATTATTGTCTCAGCCAGGGCAAATTAGTCAAAGTATAAAAAAGACTAAGGAAACAGTATAGATTTTTTTAAAAGTGGTTTTATATTCTAAAAGGCCATTTCATGAACCCTGGATAAGTCCTGGTCCCACTGCTAGGGCCTCCCCAAACAGATCTAGCCATATAACTGTCACTCACATTCAGAGGGCCTAGAACACATTCCCTAGGGTAGGATAACTTGCTCAGCCTTGACACAGGGGAGAGAGGTTAGGTCCTGCCTCAACTAGTATGCAGACTATGTTTATTCCCCAAGTGAGGCCTTACCCTCTCTGAGGAGTGGATGGGTGGTGGCATTGGGGGAGGTAGGGAGGGTGAGAGAAGGGGAGGGGGGAACTGGGATTGGTATGTAAAATGAAAAAAAAACTTTTTCAAAAAATTAATTAATTAAAAAAGAATGATCTACAAAAAATGGTTTTATAAAGAAGTGTAGGGAAAGGAAGGAAAATTCAGGGAAGATAAAAAACATTTGGGAAGCAGAAACATTACAAAATGCAAAATTTTCTAAGAACAGTGCTAATTTATTATATTTCAAAAAGCATAGACATATTAGAGTTGAGCTACTGAGTAAAAAATAGATATTGATATGAAAATATTGACTTGATTTCCAGTATCTGGCATGTTTTTCCCTTGGTTGAGCAAGTCTAAGCTACAATTAGAGAGCTGTTGTTTACAGCCAAGATATGTATGGCAGATCGAACTTTGCAATCAGCCAGACCTACCTTCATACAGCAGGGGTGGACCAGAAGGCACATTCTATACACCAGCTCATTACCCTTTGTTTGGTTGACTTTTGTGGGTGATAGTTTCTAGCTTTTAGGATTGTGTCTAGTCTCCTCAATATTTTTTGTTCATATTTCTCTTAAGGGTCACCTCTTCTGTAGGACTTCTTCAACCTTTATGCAGTATTTGTTTCCATAATGCATGGAGAGCACTAAGGAATGTTTGTGTACAGTGTCTCTCAATTTCATTTTGTCTGATCGCATTTTGTCATAGCACAATTCAGTATACTTTTGAAAGGATGCCATGAAATATGCATTGTAAACTACTCAGTGAATATTAATTCATTCATAAGTTGACATACCTTCTTTCAGGTGTTGTTAACATTGTTAATTTACCCAAAAATAACTTTTCTAGGTGACATCAGTGTACTTTCTCTTAATAGTCTGAAAAAACTTGGAAAGAATAGTTTTACATTTTTGAAATTCATGCTCTTGTCAAATTTTGCCTAATAATGTAATATTGAATATTATTTTTAAATTGTTATCATGCTGTTTGACTAGCAGATAATTTTCCATTTTATACCCATCTTCTGTCTTTTAACAATTGGTGCTGTATGAAAGAAAGAATAAATTGTCTTGCCAATATAATTATTTGACAGATCATTTAACACAGACATGAATATCTACATACTTTTGTGAATTACAGCCCAACATTGCAATCATGTATTTTGTATTCAAATTCCTTCTGTATCTGTGGCCTCATAGACATACTTCAGATTGATGATTCTTGTCTTCTTCAAAGGAAATGCTAAAATTTTTAGCATTTTCATTTTCTAACCATAGAAGTTGATCCAGCTCTTACTGTATTTTTTTTCTACAAATTATTACTGGCTCAATCACTCCATTTTTATTTGCTGGAAATTGGTATTTAGAAACCAATGTGGTATTTCCATTGTTACTATGGAGTATGACTTATAGGCTTCCTCCATGCTTAGGAAATTTATTATGACTGTATTTGTGTTCTTTTACATATATTGTTTATGAATATTTATGTATTTATGTGTATAAACATATAGATATATTGATATACAATATGTCATTTTAAAGTTCTGTTGTACAAATATCTCAATATTAAGGTTAAACTGTGATTTAATTTTGAGAAGATATCCAAGTATTTCCTCTTGAACACAAGATAGGTTATGCTGTGTAATAGTGAACACTTTAGACTTTGAATATGAAACAATAAAACAATGGCAAGGAGTTTTTAGTCATGGTTGAATAATCAAATATCTAACACATTCATTACAAGTATAGAAGATAATTCATATTAAACATGGGATTATAACATCAGTGAAGAAGTAACACAATGAAGAAGGAGGAGTTATTCAAAATGATACATTGTCATTATATTACAACATCTTCCGACAGAATTAAATTTGAGGAGCATCAAGCAAGAAAAGGCAAAGGAGATTCCAATGGCTACTTGAGTCAAATATTTAGGTTCAGATCCACATCATATTTAGGTTCAGATTCATGTCATATTTGTAAATAAAAATATGAAAAGAATTAAGACTATTACTATTCTATTGATAAGACTATGAATTGAGGAGAGTCACAAATCAAAGAATTGTGTCCCTTCTGACAGCCAGTATTGGCCAATAGAATAAAGCCTGCATGAAAACAGAGACCGGTACATCACTTTGAATAAGTAAAATTAATAAGAATATCTCTTCTAGAGTCTTGAGAAGGCTTCACACACTTCTGACAACTTGGCCTTAACCTTGGCTTAGATCTTAAGCCAATGTTTGAATAAAGATTGAGGTTAAGAGGAGGTGGGTATGATTTACTTTGCTGGACAATGGTAGGGAAAATACCAAAATGTTCCAGTGATGCCCTTAATTTTGGT
The DNA here is from genome assembly GCA_902168405.1 of Peromyscus aztecus. Classification (NCBI taxonomy): domain Eukaryota; kingdom Metazoa; phylum Chordata; class Mammalia; order Rodentia; family Cricetidae; genus Peromyscus; species Peromyscus aztecus. The sequence continues at coordinate 37,423 of CABHPQ010158794.1, forward strand.
GTATAGATGTTTAAATGAAATAAACAACAGGCATACTAATTTTGTATGTGTTTGTTACACACATGCACAAGATTGTAATGTAAAATATATTTGTTCCCTACTTTACTTTTTTGTTTCTATGATGAAACAATCTGGCAAAAGCAACTTAAAAAAGGGAAAAAATTATGTCTCACAGTAAAAGACAGTGAGAAAGTCAATGTAGTAGGAACTTAGAACAGCTAGTCATATCTCATACACAATCCGGAAAAATAGAAGATCAAATGCATGCTTTGTTCTCAACTCACATATTCTTCTATGTGCAGCATTTGATCCCAGGAATAGTGCCACCCATATCTTAGAGGTTTTCTCAGTTCCATTAAACTAATCAAGAAAATTCAACCCAGGTATGTTTATAAGCTCAAGGTTATAGAGATAATCCCTCTCATGTATGACTAGAGGAGTGTCTGCTAGGTGATTCTGTATCCTACCAAATTGACAACAGCAAGTATCCCAAGTCATTTAACAGAGAGAGAATGAAGACTCTTCATAAAGATAAAGACAATGTAAGGAAGAATATTAAATGTAGAACTGAGGATGATTTTGCCCATATGTACAGGTCACAGCAAGATAACCCACATTTAAGAAACATAATCCAGAAGTAACTTTGAAGACTCCTTTATATAAACATAAACACCTTTTCTATTTTATAGCAAAGAGTTTATTTCTAAATTTTATTTGCCACACCTTGTAGAAATGAGACAATTTTGTTCAATTTCCTTTCATTCTTCCCAGTTTTTATCAACCAGAATATAGTATTGACATTTGCATGCTCCATTTATTCTGTGAAGTATAGAAATATGCCATATTACTTTGACCTTTCTGAGAGTCTTAAATTTAATTAGTTGACTATTTTCCACCAGGCATCACCTCAAATTCATTGAGTTGTGAGAAATAATAGAGTAGCAATAAAATATATGAGAAATGATTAAGGATAACATTTCATATGTCCTTAATCCCTGTGCTGTTCTCAGTTCTGTTTTGGGAGTCTCACATGTGCAAGGGACATTGCTTCATATTGAAATCATGATAGTTCAAAGCAGTTCTAATTATAACACACAAAGCTTAAAGAAAGTTCAATGCACATGTCTTGGAAACAGTGCCCTTTGAGTGAATGAATCCTGTATAGAGAGATAGAAAGGTATTTGAAGTGTAAGAAATTTGTCATTTTGACATCTGGTAGTTTGGATCTTTAGTGAATACAATGAAGAGGAGTCACATAGATGCACAGGTGCATGAATTACAGGAAAAAAAAAGTGTACTTAATCTAGGTAGCTCTGTTTTAAAACATTAGGGTTGTAGATGTTAATGTTTTTCCCAGTTATTTCTCCCAGTTATATTAATGTAGAAATCTATTCTCACCAAATAATGAAGTAAGCAGTTAAACACTAATTCTCTCCTCTAGTGAAGGCATGGATAAGAGAAATTGTATATGCAGTTCTCTAAATAATTGCTTACTCTTTAATGTGTTTCTTATCATGAAAATAACTTGTAAACATATGTGATATTGATCATAATGGTTGTGTTTTATCTTTAATCATACATTCTATTCTTAGTAAACCATAGTCATCACCAAAGCAAAAAAGCTTTTTAAGTTATAGTGACTATTCATTTTTTTACATCTTATCCAAAGATTAATAGGAAATAAGATTGGCATTTTAACAGTCTCTTCCTAAGAATAATGCATTTCTTTCCTATATAATGTACCTAGGTTTAAATTTTGAGGTAATATTTTCACAAAGAATGTGGCCATCATTTTTTACACATATGTTAATCACCTATGGTGCTTTTTAAAAATGTAGTATACTAGTTTAAAACTGTTTGTAGCACAAATCTTAAAAGGTCTTATTAATAAAAAAAACCAGAGCCAGATATTGGGGTAAATTCTCAAAGATCAGAGAAACAGAACAAGTCACAGCCAAACTCACTTCACCAACTCCTCAGCTGATCTTGTTTCCTCAAACTGGAAGCCTCTGTGTCCTCATCCGAATGGATCTCAGCTGAACTGCTGCTAACAACCTAAAAGCTTAAAAGCCTCTAGTTCCTGATCCTCAGGCCTTATATACCTTTGTCCTTCCTGCCATCATTTTCTGAGATTAAAGGTGTGTGTCACCATGCCTGGCTGTTTCCAGTGTGGCCTTGAACTCACAGAGATCCAGAAGGATCTCTTCCTCCGGAATGCTAGGATTAAAGGTGTGTGCTACCACAGCCTAAACTCTATGTTTAATATAGTGGCTGTTCTGTTCTCTGACCCCCAGATAAGTTTATTGGGGTGCACAATATATCAACCACAACTGTTATATTAATTTCTATTGTGAGACAAAGCTATGACTTACATACTGTTAATTGAACAATAATACTTTTCTGTATTATCATTCTATTCCAGGTTGTGGGTACTATCATTCTGCCTTAGGAATTTCAGAAGAAAAAGCAAAAGTCAGAATGAATTTTGCTATGTCTTCTTATTTTCACCTTTTCCAAGGTTCTTGGTCCTCAGACCTTTTCTGCTAATGACTAAATTCATTTCTCAATACCATTGAATCAAATATTAATCAGATTCTTCCCCTCAGAATTACATAGTTCAAAATAGTTCTATTCCATTTGCCCAATTTGTAAGAATAGGAACACTTTAATTAAGCCAAGTGAGCAGGCCTTGAATTGTAACAAAGTAATCCACATGAAGAGCATAGTTACAAACAACATAATAATTCAAATTTTTGAATATTCTTATAACTATGAAGTGATATTTTTAAAACACTCCTTCATTTTAGAAATAACAGGACACAATACACTTTATATTACCAATTTCTAGACATGAAAATTTCTGTAAAATACAGAAGAAAAGACAGTGAGAATCTTCAGTTGCTGAAACCATTTATTTTCTAGAAGACAACAGGTGATACGGTAACTTTTGACTTCTGTCTTATAATGACATCCTAGAAAGGGGGAAAATCTAGGTGTTTTCATGAATAAATATCTTGATTTAAAGATAAAGTGATACTCTAAACATCAAGTATAGCAAATTTTAAGTTTTTAAACTCTCTATGAAGGTTGTTGGATTTGTTTTTCAGAACATTAACAAGTCTTCTGCTAGATTCTATCCTGAAATTGTTGTGAGAGCTTGTAGAGCATCACAGAGATTGCATACACTTTTATAACATGGTTTTCTCCAGGTTGTTTGTGATACACATTTTATATCATCCCTTGGGTGATAATGTCTCCTCAAAAATCTTTGTGTGTGTGTGTGTGTGTGTGTGTGTGTGTGTGTGTGTGTGTGTGTGTGTTATAATTTATTGGGGTGGTATTAGGAAAAAAAGTTTTCTAAGGTGGTTCTGGTAAGGTAAAAAGCTTGAAGAATACTCTTAATAGTTAATCTATTTATCACATGCATTTTCCCTGACCACCATTACTATGCTAAGTAAAATATCATGTCAAATAATGGTATCTAGAATTTTTTTGAGAACAGACTATTTCTAGGAACATATTCCCAGAGTAAACTGACACTTGTCATCCATGCTGAATACAAAATATAGTATAGGATATTCTGAAAGCCTTATAAATTTTCACTAAGTTAGGAGGTCAATCAACAGTTGTCCAATCATGATTAAGAGTACAGTTATAACATCTCTGTTATGTTATGGGAACTATGTATGGGAAGCCATGGATTGGCATGTTAATTCAAGTAAGAATCATTTCATAAAGCACTTCATATGTTTGCATTATACTCACAGGTTCCTTACCTATGTACAACTATAAAAAAAACTACTGTGTCATTATGAAGGAAAAAATATGATAAAAAACCATAATGTAGTTTTAGACTACTGCACACACTCCCTTTTTATACACAGTATGTAATAAACAGAGTGCATTTGACCAATAGTAACATGCAAGTATCTGGTTGCATAAGTGGTGATGTAGCTTCAGCTACATCTGTGTAGTTGTTTGTCAGCTAGTTGTAAGGATTAAAAGAGAAATTGTTATTAATGTTGATATGGTATATATCCGCCAGCACAATATACAGCATGCCATTAGGGATCAAAATGATTCATAATAGAAAAAGAAGACTGATTTATCTATAAAACCCAAAGATAAGAATGGACCTTAGTTTTAAAGTGTCTTTAGGACTACAAATTACAAAGAAAAAGCAGATGAATACACAGAATCTGGTGAATGTATTTGTTGTGCATAAAAGCTTATCCAAGTCATTCATTTAACAAATTAACCCCATTATACAATAGTTTTCTACAAGGCTTTTAAGGTTATAATACCTTTATTTCAAATTGTTTTACATGCTATTCCCTCAGGATAAAGTTTAGGAACCCAAGTTCTTGGCTTCTAAGATGGCACCTTCAAAATGGACAATTATCACTCAGTCTCTGCTGGCATTATTCTAGGCTGCTTTCTTTTTCCTCAATACACTTTGTTTTTCTTTTGTCTGAATGTGCCTTCTTGGAAGGACTCAGAATGCTAATGTTTTACTCTTCCACTAGCATACTTCCATAGTAGTCTTGGAGAGGTAACTGAAGTATTAAGCTTATTACCCAAGGAGATGCCAGCAGTCATCGTTTTTAGAAAGTTATTGGAATTTAAGACCAATATCAATATTTTAGTAATTGGGACAGATTTTCATTAATTAAATTTCCTTGTATTAAATACATATAAACCTTACCACAGTGTTATGCATATTTTTGACCCTAAACATTAATTGGTTGACTGATTAATTTTGTATGACATATATATTTTTCTGTTAATTAATATTTAAGGAACTTTCTTTTATTGCATATACATGTCTTTGAAGTTATAGGTAGCAGAGTAAAAATCTTATAAAGAACTTCTTCTCTTGTTTATATCTCAAGTGGAAGTATTCACACTTAAAAGCCAATGCTGATTCTGCATTCTTTTTTATACATATGACATTTCAAGTCACATTCTTCTAAAAGGATACACTTACAAGGAATATTAGCCCCACAGGGGGCATATTATAGGTTATCGTGATGAATGGGTATTTGTGGATTATTTTCATCAAAGGCCAATTTAACTTATGAAAATTACTAATTCCAATTAACAAGAGGAGCATTTAATAATGAATAAAATGCATTAACATACACTTATCAAGTATAAGTAAATAATTTATATAAAAAGCCATGGATGAGCAAGTTAATTGCCATGACTGTATGTGCGGAAACAGGGAATATAAAGTCATTTCAGACACTGGTTTACTATGCATTCCCATGAAATGGGATGATAGAGATATTTTCTTGTGGCCAACCTTCTATTAGACTGAAGTTTTTACAAATATTGTTTGTTTAATACTCACCAGTACATTTCATAAAACTGAGTATTCCCGGGTGACAAAGATCTCTCATCAAGTTAAGTACAGTAGAACTGAAGTTTGATGTAATAGCTACACGAACACATGGAGCTTTGTTCAGGAAAGTTAAATTGTTTACTCCAAGATCAGGAAGAAGCCAAAGGTCTCTAGTCATACTCATGTTATGTAATGTAATGTTACAAGTTAAAAAAAACAAACAAACAAAAAAAAAAAACAGTGGAAGTAATCAAAAGACACCAATAGAAACACATAAAACAGAAGAAGTCAAAGTCAAAATATCCCTGCTTGAAAATTATGTTCCTATATATGGAAAGATCTTAAGGCAGCACAATGATATATTTAATTTGATAAAATAATCCAGTACATTTGGAGGACATGAAAATCAATGTCTAAAACTTAGTATGTCTCTATACACTGAAAATGACTTTTCCTGAGAAAGAATCACGAAAACTATCCTAAATGAAAAGTTACAAAACCAAAGCATTCCAACTTATTAAAGGAGCAAAAATTCAACAAATAAAAATTACCATGATCTAAGCTTAATCAAATAAAGATATTTACAATGAAAATGTCAAAATATCAAAGAAATGAATTTGAAAAGGTGTGTGTGTGTGTGTGTGTGTGTGTGTGTGTGTGTGTGTGTGTGTGTGTGTGTGTGATTTTTAAGTTCATGGGCTAGAAGAATTAATATTGTCAAAGTATCTAGATTTATTCAACTAATTTACATAATCAATGAAATCTTCATTATCTCATTATATTTCTTCATAGAACCAGAAAGCACATTCTAAAATACATAATGAATCATAAGGTATCCTGAGAAGACATGCAGTTTGGGCAGAATAATGTGGATGAAGTTGGATCCATGACACCATCTGATTTGAAGATATATCACAGTTATATAGTCACCATTCATTACGTTGTGGCATTGCTATTTAAGAAGACATATAAACTAGTGGGATAAGAGAAATTACAGGATTTTACCCTCACATACAATCAAATGATGAAAATATTGCCAGAAATACATAATGAATAACAAAAATATTTTCTACAAATGGTACACTAAAAAATTGGATATTCACTTTCAGACCTCCAACCACCAAAATCAGTTGCTTAATATATGAAAGACATAAGTCCTGCATTCACATCTACTAAAAAGAAGAATTTGGGGAACATTTCAGCATGTTAGTACATATGATCATTTTTCAACTATTTTCTTTTTCTTTTTTTAATTTTTTTATTTTTTATTTTTTATTTATTTATTTATTTATTTATTTTGGTTTTTCGAGACAGGGTTTCTCTGTGTAGCTTTGCGCCTTTCCTGGAACTCACTTGGTAGACCAGGCTGGCCTCGAACTCACAGAGATCCACCTGGCTCTGCCTCCCGAGTTCTGGGATTAAAGGCGTGCGCCACCACCGCCCGGAGATCATTTTTAATAAAATATCACCAAAGCGTAAGAAACAACAGCAAAACTTAACAAAATAATCTACATGAAACATAAAATTTGTTCTACCACAAAGAAAGCAATTTACAAAAGGAAGATACAAACTATAGAATGTAATAAAATATGTCTGGGTTATTCATCTGATGTGGGATACTGGCGAGCACATGCGCACATGCGCGCGCGCCCGTGCGTGCGTGCACACACACACACACACACACACACACACACACACATACACACACAGAGAGTGAAAAAGTGATCCAATGATAGATGAGAAAGTAAACAAAATAAATAATTATCAGAAGAAAACAATCAAATTTTCAGAAGAATACAAACAAAAAGGAGTCATAAATTATCAATAATGTTAGTCTTCTGAGAATATGAATGAGAAATAAAGTGAGATACTACCCCATCTTAGTTTCTTATGGATTTTATTGAGATAAAACACTGTGGACTGGTGGCTGTGGAGCCCCCATGGGACTGGACTAGGCCCTCTGGATACAGAAGATGGTTGTTTGGCTCGAAATGTTTGGGGGGCACCCAGGCAGGGGGATCGGGATCTGTCCCTGGTCTATGGGTAGGCTTCTGGAATCCAGTACATGTGGTGTGACACCTTGCACAGCCTTGGTGCAGTGGGAAGGGGCTTGGACCTGCCTAGGCTGAGTGTGCTGGGCTCTGCTGACTCCCCATGGGAGACCCAGAATTGAGGGATGTGGGGATGAGGGGTGGCTCGGGAAAGAGGCCTGGGGGTTGAGAGGAGGGAGTAGGGGGAATCTTTGGATAGTATATGGAGTGAGTAGAAAATTTCTTAATAAAGAAAAAAGAAAGAAAAAAAGAAAGAAAGAACAAGGAGAAGTAAAGGAAATGTCATAGTCAAGGTGAAGTCAAACACAAAGAAGAAAAAACATTATATCTGTTTTATAATGATGTCGCAGTTGGTATATACATAGACATACATGTGTGTTTCCAAATAAGATATTCCTAATCACTTTCTCTTCATTAATGTGGACATTAGAGTTTATTATCTATACCACATTGCTTTTAATGCAACTGATCAAATACATGGCCCTTATTGATTCATTCTCAAAAAACCCCCCCCAAAAAAAAACAAAATAAAAACCCACTTGGAAATGCTGTGAAAAAAAATGATTTTCACAACTTCATGTTAGAGTATAATTCTATATGAATTTTATGAATTGTTTCTTAACTAAATCATTTGAATTGGGCAGACCCACTTTTAATCTGGATCTATTGAGGTGGGAAGATCTACCCTTAACCTGAGCAATCTATATAAGCAACTTGAATGAAGACAGTTCCCTTTCTCCCTGCCTAGAGATATTCTAGATCAACAGTAGTATAAGAATGAATTTTTCAGTATCTGGAATAGGTTTGCAAACATCCACAGTTACTGAAGCTACATTTCATTATCCTGAATCACTAATTGTGAGGGGTAATGGGTTGGTTGACACTGTATAGATAACTTTTGACAATTTACAAATTAAATAATTAATCTTGGATCAGGCTGATTTTATTGATATGTATCTGTAAGTAGATTTTACCTCTAATATAGAAGTCCACACAGTTTAAAAAGGTGCTAGGGCTTTGTTTTAATGGTTGACTGAAAATGGTTGTCAAAAGATGGTCTAATTGAAAGGATTTAGAGATTCCTGATATCCCTGGCTTAGTGTTGATGAAGAGATTTTGAGGCTTGGGGAAATTTTAATGCTAGAGTGGATACACCATGTAAAAACCAATCATTCAGAAGGCATGTACTTCATTAATCTTATAAAACAGAAGATGGTAAGAGGGGCCCCAGCACATTGAACATCTTTGTTGTTGCTCCTTTCCTTGTGCCATACCTTAAGGTTGGAGACCTTGCTGCTCAGTAGTATTAATTAAATGACATGAGTTTATTTAGGTTCCAAGGTAGAAAGGGATAGGGGGCATTACTGAATCACCAAAGGCAAGATGATCCTAGATGATGGGCAGCACAGACAAAGAAATTTCCATAATGGGCAAACATGTAATAGGAAGCACAGGCAAAGTAATTTTATGGTGTTATGACTCATATAGACCTTTGCATCTGACTAATCAATCACTACATTTTCAGGCATGACATGGATTTTTGTTTGTTTGGTTTTCATAAGCAGAAAAATTATCAAACAAATAAAAGAAAATCTACATTGGATTCTGGCAAAAGACAATCTCAGTTCATTAATCAATTTCCAGATTGGAGCCAGTTTGCAGACCCAGAACCCCTTGAATGATGGATCAGTGGGTTCCCCTGAGAAAAGATGTTGGTAGAATATTGACTTTTACCATTATCCTTTTACCAGTCCTTCTCTGGAGGACTTACAAAATTTTACAAAGATAAGTATATACTGGGAGAAAAAAATACCAGTCACTCTTTCTAGGGTCTATTGAAAACTAGTTCTAAATTCATGCTCGTTTAAGAAGACCCCCAAGAAACATTGAAGCTCTCCAATTTCAGTAGGGTTTTATGGAGGCTGGGTCATTAATGAAGTATGACTGAAGTATGACTCACAGTAGACCCAGTGGACACAACAAATATTTCCTTGAACTGGAAGTTCAGGCTCAAAACTGGCCATTGTGAGTTTCTGATGCCTTTATAATGACAGACACATAAAGCGATAACAGTACTAGAATGGGTGATTGATTCTGATTTAAAAATGCAAATTAGATTAATTCTCCACAATGGAAGTAAGAGACAATGTCTGGAGTTCAGAAGATCCTTTAAGCAACTTAATCCAGGCATGATGACAAAGGCCACAGACCCTTTAAGAATTAAGATATGGGTCATTCCTCCAAGAAAAGAGCCAATACCTGCCCAGGTGCTTACTGAAGCTGAAGGAAATACAGAATAGGTATGAGAGAAAGGTAGTTATAAATAACAGCTAACGTAGCTTCTTGCAGAACCAAAGCTTAAAATTTACATGAGTATTTCTATCACTCATCCAGGTTCATGGACTGAGCATCTACTGGATCTTTGGGCTTTCCATTGATAGACAGCCATTAATGGATTTGATGGACCACAGCCTCTAAGGCACTCTAATATTTCCCATATACATATAATATATATATTATATGTATATATATATATCCCATATATATAATATATATATATATATATTCAGTCTATCAATTCTGCTTCTTTATATAATCCTGATGTGTAAAATACCCAATGAAAATCAAGTCACCAAACCAAGTAGTTATTTACACATGTATTTGTTATTGCATTAATCAAAATAGCTAATGTATGAACTCAAGCTCGGTGTGTTTCAACACTGTAAAAATTTGGCACATGCCTAATTATGTGCTGAATATTATTCAGCAATAAAATGATAGCTTATTAATTTAAGTAAAATCAATGAATCTGAAGAATATTATAGTTGGCAAATTAATCCAGACACAGAAAGACAATGGCCAAATTCTCCATTTCATATCACAAAGCTGAAAATATCAAGCTGAAATCAGGACAGAAGTTAGCAGGGAATTATAAAAGTTGTGGGGGTAAAGCAGGTTGGAAAACTACAGGTTATTTTAACTTATCTTCATCATATGCATACATGAAATTATACATTGTAGCCCAATAATATGTATAATACACTATTGTTTAAAATGGAATCTTGAGCTGGTTAGGTCATTCATTAGGTGAAGGTACCTCCAGAGAGCTTTTGACTAGAGTCCATAACTCAGATAAAAAATGTTTGAACCCTGATCCTTGATAACAAGGAAATGGTAAATGTTGTTGCTTGATGAAGCAAAATTCTCAGTACCTTTATATGTCCAAAGAAGAAAAATAATGTCTCTCGTTCCCCTTAGAATGGCCCCTTACTTATTCTGCTACCATAGGCTTCTAAACTGTTATGGTTAAGGAAGGTCCTATTTTAAACTGGTGACTGTGGAGCCCCCATGGGACTGGACTAGGCCCTCTGGATACTGAAGACGGTTGTTTGGCTCGAAACTGTTTGGGGGGCACCCAGGCAGGGGGATTGGGATCTGTCCCTGGTCTATGGGTAGGCTTCTGGAATCCAGTACATGTGGTGTGACACCTTGCACAGCCTTGGTGCAGTGGGAAGGGGCTTGGACCTGCCTAGGCTCAGTATGCTGGGCTCTGCTGACTCCCCATGGGAGACCTCGATTTTGGGGATGTGGGGATGCGGGGTGGCTTGGGAAAGAGGGCTGGGGGTGGGAGGAGGGAGGAGGGTGGGTCTGTGGATAGCATGTGGAGTGAGTAGAAAATTTCTTAATAAAGAAAAATTAAAAAAAAAAGTAAATGTGATGTATTTTACTGCTTATCCTACGTATCACCAATTTGAACTGATACTAGGAAGCATAGTTTTAACAGTGGTTCATAAAGTGGTGTAATCTGGTTCATCATATGTGGTAATAGAAAAAAATAGGGAGCAGGATACATACTTCTAACTAAAATTTAAAGGAGATTTTGGGGATGGAGTTTCTTGCTCTTACACAATCACATAAATTGTTTTCAAGTTTCATTAGACATTGTCTGTTTATTTTTTATGTCCTAGTGAATTTAGTGGGGGTATGGAACATGTTCAATGAGTGTTCTACCACTGAGGTCTACACCAAGTCCTAGACCTTAACACTTTTGAGCTAAATTGCTTAATTTTATTTAACTATACGACCAAGTTTGAAGCACAATGTGTGAATTACAAGCACAACCATTGGTAGATTTATTGCTTTCTTTCACTCTAATTGTTTTCCTTGCAGTTTTGATCTGTAGAAAATTCCAGCTTTGGAACCAGCAGCATTGACCTTTATCCAAGTTCCAGGCAGTATTCCAGAAGTGTCACGCTCTGTCTCGCTTGGCTCCATTCTGAGCCCAACTTCACCCTTCTTCACCATGTGCTAATTATCTCTGTGAAGATCTGAGATCAGGATTCTGGAGTTACTTTCCAAAACACATTATTAAATATAAAAGGCAGTAGGTAACCTTGCCATGTTGTATCAAAAGATACAAAGAGAGCCAAACGCCCTCACAATATTTTCTTTCATTATTTATTTTACTCAAGATGTCTTAACAGAATCTGTCTGAGATTGTGTTGCTATTAGACACAGTGTAGGAAAGTACAACAAATGGCAGAGAAACTGGAGGATACTTGGAATAAATAGAGGATACTGGCTTAGTAATTAGTTGCTTGGCTAACATGAGAGACACCGAAATATGGAGAAGTAAAAAAAGTCTTCGATTAAATTTTAAAGGAAATTAGAAGCATGCAATGCTAATTTTGACAATACTTTATTGAAAATAATTTTTTACATGGTCTGATCACTCTTTTCGCCTCTCTCAACTTTTCCCAGACCCCCACTTTCATACCCAGAAAACTCAATGTCCTTTATTTCTCTCTCTCTCTTTAAAAAGCAAACAAAACAAAATTTCACCCTCTCTCTTTCTCACAAACATACACCCAAAATCCCCAAAAACAAATGAACAAAAAACCCTGCAGTATCAGGAACCAAAGTATACAAGACAACAACCAATACAACAAACATTTCTGTAACAAAGGTATATAAGTTAAAATATCTACAGAAGTACTATGGAGTTTATTTATTATTTTT
>CABHPQ010158795.1:0-21622 GCA_902168405.1 Peromyscus aztecus
ACAGAAGACCAAACATCTCCAGAACCCTTTTCACTCAAGAAGGGCGTGCCCCAGGTAGCAAAAAGCTACATAAAGTGCAGAAAAACACGTCTCATTTGTGTGTGTTCGTGCACGTGGAGGCCAGAGGAAAATCTCTGTCTTGTCATCCTTTTTTTTTTTTTTAAGATTTATTTTTATTTTTTTAAGCTATAGGTATACGTGTCTGTGTGGGAGTATGTGCATGTGAGTGCAGGTGCCCACAGAGGCCAGAGGAGTCGGACCCCTCAAGAGATGGAGTTACTGAGAATTGTGAGCAGCCTAAAGTGGGTGCTGGGAACCCAACTCGGTTCCTTTGGAGGTGGAGTATGAGCTCTCAACCACCGAGCTGTCTCTCCAGTCTCACTGTGTGGTTTCTTTGAGACAGGCTCTCTCACTGGCCTGGACCTTGTCTAGTACACCAGGCTAGGTGGCCGGCAAGCCCCAGAGAGCCGGCTTGTGTCTTCCTCCTCAGAACTAGGATAAAAATCACACACCATCACACCCATTTTTTTGGGGGGGGGCATGGTTCTGGGGATATAAATGAGGTTTCCATATGTGGTGGTTTGAATGAGCTTGGCCCCCAGAGGCTCATATATTTGAATGCTTGGCCCACAGTTGGTGGCATTGTTTGAGAAGGATTAGGAGGCATGGTGTTGTTGGGGGAGGTGTGTCACAGGGTGGGGGTAGGCTTTGAGGTTTCAAAAGCCACACCATTCCCTCTCTCTCTCTTTTCTTCTCTCTCTCTTTTCTTCTCTCTCTTCTCTCTCTCTCTCTCTCTCTCTCTCTCTCTCTCTCTCTCTCTGCTTCTCTTCTACTTGAGGATAAGATACAAGCTCTCAGCTGTTGCTCCATTGCTGCCTGCCTGCTGCCATGCTCTCCACCACGATGGTCATGGGCTCGCCCCCTGAACTGTAAGCACTAAATAAACCCTTTCTTCTCTGAGTTGCCCTGGTCATGGCGTCTCTTCACAGCAATAGAAAAGCACTAAGATACACCATGCTTGCAAGGCAAGTTCTTTACTGGCTGAGCCATCTCCCTGTACTCCTGTGTCTCGTTCTTAGTAACATTTGGTTCCTGGCATCTTACTTATAATTTTCAATTCATGGAAAACAGCCTTTTCTGAGACTATCACCCCATAGGAAGATTAGATGTGAAGCTGCAAAGCCTCACACTACATTCCAAATGGGAGGGTCTAATAGCCATAGCCACTTCGTAACTTTTCCCATTTGCTGAGCTGGAGTGTGTCAGCCACTCACAATCGCTGTTTCACTCAGTCCTCCCGGCACAACTACAAGGGAGGAGCTATTTATTTACATCTTATAGATGAGTTACGAGGCTCCTCCAGGTTCAGACTCAAAGACGGGAAGCGGCAACAATGATCTCGAACTCAAGTCCTGGAGCATACCAAGAGCACACATCCTGGGCACACATCCCTGGCCACTTAGCTAAATGGCCACTAGTGCTTGGAGTTAGTGTCGCTGAAGATACCCAGAAAAGTGATCCCTCCAAGGACTTAGACAGCAGCAACACCATCTGTTACTGTTATACTCACAAGTTGTTTTAATTAATTTTGTTTGTTACGTACATGATTTTAATTATGTATCTGATGTCAAGAGTACTATGCTGGGTAGTTTTTATTTTCAACTTGACACAACTAAGAGTCATCTGGCAAGAAAGTTACAGAATTGCCCAGAATTGCCCAATCCATGGGACATTATGATAATTGATGAGGGAAGGCCCTGCCCACTGAGGGTGGCACCGTAACCTAGGGAGGTGGTCTTGAGCTGTATAAAAAACCTAGCTGGGCATGAGGCAGAGAGCGAACCTGTAAATGGCACTCCTCCATCTCTCTGCTTTAGTTCATGTCTTGAGTTCCTACCCTGACTTCCCTCAGTGATGGATGATTACCTCAAGTGTTGCTCTTGGTTGTGGTTGTTGATCCCAGCAACAGAAAGCCATTAAGAACAAGTGCTAAAATGCTGTCCCTGTTCCCTTCAGGACACATATTATCAGGGATTAGAGGGTGTGGTGGTTTGAGAACAGCCCCCATAGGCTCATATATTTAAATGCTTGGTCCCCAGTTGGTGGAACTATTTTGGAAAGGATTAGGGGGTGTGGCCTTGTTGGAGGAAGTGTGTCACGGGGTGGGCTTTGAGTTTTCAAAAGTCTATGCCAGGCTCAGTCTCTGTCTCTCTCTGCCTCATGCTTGTGGATCAAGATGTAATCTCTCAGCTACTGCTCTGGCACCATGACTGCCTGCTTGCTGCCATGCTCCCTGCCATGATGGTTGGACTGTAAGCCTCTGAGGCCATGAGACCCTAAATGAACTGCTTTATTTTATAACTTGCCTTGGCTATGGTGTTTTGTCACAGTGATAGAAAAATAACCAAGACAGAGGGGGAGATGATGGAGAGGGGCTGGATGGTTAACAGGTACAGGAGTGTAATTCATAGGCATGAGTTCTAGTGTCCTATAGCTCAGTGGGATAGCTAGGGTTGACAACAAACAACTGTGTGTTGACGCAGTCAGTGGAGAGGATTGTGAGTGTTCCTGATGAGTTGTATGTATCTGAGGTGACGGAAGCCAGCAGTCCTGCTCTGATCTTTACATACTATAGAAAAGTATTGTACTGTACCCCTAAATATATTTAAGTGTATCAACAATTTATTATTATTATTATTATTATTATTATTATTATTTGGTTTCCAGGCCTTTCTTTCTTGGTTTTGTTATTGGTTTTAAAGTGTTGCTGTTTCCCAAATTTTATTCTTTAGAAAAGAATTTCATGCATGAGATCTGTATTCCTATTATTTTCACCCTCCTTTTGTGTGTGTGTGTGTGTGTGTGTGTGTGTGTGTGTGTGTGTGTACAAGCATGCACCAAAAAGAGACATCAAGTCCCTGAAGCTAGAGTTGCAGGAGGTTGTAAGTCACCCAACAAGGTTGCTGGGAACCAAACTTGGTCTCTTTGGAAGAGTAGCAAGTATTCTTACCTGTTGACCCATCTCTCCAGCTCAGGGTCTTATACAGCTCAGGCTGACCTCAAATTCACTATGTAGCTAAAGATGACCTTGGACTCCTGCTTCCCCTACCTCCATCTCCTGAGTGCTGGGAGGACAGGTGTGTCCCACCATGGCCAGTTTATGAGGTGCTGGGGATGGAACCTGGGGTTTTGTGTATGCTAGGCAGACACTCTACCAACTGAGACAAATGTCAGCCCTGATCTTTCTTAAATTTAGAAAAAAAACATCTGCACACTTGTTCTCTCTCTCTCTCTCTCTCTCTCTCTCTCTCTCTCTCTCTCTCTTGCCATTCTAATGATTAGGGGGTATCTCATAATTCTGAATTGTCTTTCCTTCCCTAATGACAAATAAATTTGAACACCTTTTCATGCTGAACATCTTGGGGGATTATTCAAACCCTTGGCCACTTTAAATTGAGATGTATTCAGGTATTTTACTAGTTTGCTTTTTTTTTCAAGTGAGAAATTAGTTTATTGATTATCTAATACGTACACATATATGAGAAAGAGAGGGGGGCCAGGGCTCCAGTCATTTTTAAGAGAATTATGTCAAGTGATTACGAGTAGATGAATTGTTTGCACACTTCAGCGAACAGTGTTCTCAGGCCAAAAAAACGAACTGGGAGCTGTTAAAAAAAAAAAAAAAACAGCAAAGAATGAAATAATTAATTATTAGTTTCTTGATAGATCAATTTATTTCTCTAGTTTCCCCTCCGAATATTAACAACTTGCTGCACATTTTGACCTTTAGCACTTTCATTATCAATAAGTAATACATTTTGTTGTTCTTTAGAATAGGAGTTCTGTAGATTATTTCTAGTTGCAAAATATGAAAATTTCAAATATTTTTTGTTTGCTTTTGCTGTTGATTTCTAAATTGATTTCACTGAAGCCAGAGAACAGATTCTTCCCAATATTTATTATTCCAGATTTGGGTAGCAATAGGTGTCTTGGAACTCCATAGACCAGGCTGGCCTTGAACTCGGAGAGTTAGCCTGCTTCTGCCTCCCGAGTGCTGGGATTAAGGTGTGTGCCACCACTGCCTGGCTTTTTATTTCAGATTTATTGAGGTTTTTTTTTTTTTAAGATTTATTTATTTTTATTATGTATACAGTGTTCTGCCTGCATGTATGCCTGCAGGCCAGAAGAGGGCACCAGATCTCATTACAGATGGTTGTGAGCCACCGTGGGGTTGCTGGGAATTGAACTCAGGACCTCTGGAAGACCAGCCAGTGCTCTCTGAGCCATTTCTTTAGCCCCGAGGTCTTATTTGTGTGGGTAAAATGGGGGCTGGAGAAACAGCTTAAGCACTGAGAGTGCTTGCAGTGAAAAGATGAGGACCTAAGTTCAAATCCCCAGGACAGCATGAAAAGCCGTGTGGCCACGTGTTCACACGCACAATGCGCCTGTAACTCCAGTGCTGTGGGAGGTGAGACAGGACGCTCGCTGGGGCTTGCGAGTCGCCAGCCTTGCTCCAGGTGCAGTGAGAGACACTGACTCAAGGGAATGAGGGAAAGTGATGGAACAGGACACCTGACAGCCTCCTCTGACCTACTTGTACACACATGGGTGCATGCGTCACACCTGTCTCACATACACACACATTGAAATTGGTGAATGCTAAGAGAAAAAACTTACAAAGTGTCGCTGTGAATTTCACTTCAATGAAAGAAGTGATGCATGCATTCAATTTTTTGTTTGCTTTTGTTTTCCGAGACTGGGTTTCTCTGTGGAAGCTATTTCTTGTTGTCCTGGAACTCACTTTGTAGACCAGGCTGGCCTTGAACTCACAGTTCTTGAATTCCTGAGTGCTGGGAATAAAGGTGTGCACCACCACCACTCGGCTGCATTCATTTTTTTTTTTAATGGAATGTCTTAATTGTTAATCATAAAGCACACTTTAACAGTTTTAGATACTGGACAGGTGTGGTGGTGCATGCTTTTAATTCCAGCACTCAAAAGGCAGAGGCAGGGAGGGAGATCTCTGTGAGTTCAAAGCCAGCCTGGTTTGGTCTATATAGTGAGTTTCAAACCAGCCAGGGCAACATAGTGAGACCCCATCTCAAAAAAAAAAAAAATTTTTTTTTTTTAAAGATACTGGACCGTTATTGGATAGATAAAGATATTTCTTCCATTCTGTGAATTGGCTAATTTGTTCTTATTTTTTGATAGTATTCATTAAAGCACAAATCTTTAAGAACGTGAAGTCTGGCTTGTCTTATCTCCTTTTCTGCTCTTGCTGTTGGTATCAGAGTTGGAAGCCGCCGCCTAACCTGAGCTGCAAAGGTTGACTCTTCCATTGTAGGTTTAATTCTGGCAGTCGAGTGTGGATGCCCTTGCACTGAACTTCCGTGTGAGCCATGAGGTGGTGACACAGCTCCATTCTTTACCGTGTGACTATTCTGTTGTCCCAGCACCTTCTGGGATGAAAAGATAACTCTTCCCCATGAAGTATCTTGGTGCTTTTACCCAAAACCAGATGCCCAAAAGTGTGTGTCTGGACTCGCCATTCTATTCTGTTGGTCTACATGCTTACCCATAGTAAAGCAAAGTCTGCAGACATTTGTAAAAAACGTTTCCCCACTGCTGGAAATTAAACACGGGGCCTCTACAGGCTACACAAGTGCTCTGCTGCTGAGCTCCGCCCCAAGCCTATTTATATTTTATTATTTTTCTGAGATAGTTCTCTCTCGGTGCTGCGTATTCTGGCCTTGAAGTCCTGTGCTTGCTGAGACGCTCCCGCTGGGTCTACAGGGACGCCACATTCGTTATACTCAGCCTTGGTTTCTGCAGATTTGCTTCATGTTTTGAAGTCATGCGTTCTTCCACTTTGTCCTCAATCGGGATTGCTTTGTCCCGTCTCATCCCTGTATTTTATTTATTTATTTTTAATATATATTTTGTTTATTTTACAACCCAACCACTGTTTTCCCTCCTTCCTTTCCTCCCAGTCCCTCTCCATCTCCTCTCTGCCCCTCCCCCATCCACTCCTCCCCTGTTTCTATTCAGAGGAGGGCAGGCCCCCCATGGAGAGCAACCAAACATGGCCTCCCAAGCTGAGGGCTGGATGAGGCGACCCAATATGATGATAAGGGTTCCAAAAGCTGGCAAAAGAGTCAGAGACAGCCCCTGCTCCCACTGTTAGGAGTCCCACAAGAAGACCGAGCTACACAACTGTAACATATATGCAGAGGGGCTAGGTCAGTCCTGTGCAGGCTCCCTGGTTGTCAGTTCAGTCTCTGTGAACCCCTATGAGCCCAGGTTTCATCATTATATTTTAAGTGTCTGTGGCTCAATCTTGCCACTTAGAGAAGAACAGAATCCTTAAAAGAACACTGGGGCTGGGGTGTGTAGCTCAGTGGTAGGCCACTTGCCTGGCATGGGAGGCCCCGTGGAAAAGCATCTGGTCAGACTATAGTCACCATCTGTCAGGATGAAAAGCACAGAAGGGGTGTCATCCAAACCTTTTGGTAGGAAAGGCAATGAGGAAAGTGTCGGGTGGGAGAGATGGCTCAGCGGTTAAGTGCACTTCCTGCTTTTACAGAGGACCTAATTCACTTCTCAGAAACCACACGGAGGCTCACAACCACCTATACTTCCAGTTTTGGGGGATCTGATGTCCTCTTCTGACCTCCGAGGGCACCAGGCATGTGTTTAGTATAAGTACGTACATGTAGGCAACCACTCATGTACACAAAATGAAAAGACATCTATTTCAAAAGAAGGCAGATGCGGTGGTTAGGTTTTCATCACTATGACCAGATCCCTGATTGAAATCAACTTAGGGGAGGAAGAATTTATTTTGGCTCATAGTTGAAGGAGTGGGGCCCATCATGGGAGGGGAGATGTGGGGACAGGAGTGTGAGGTTGCCGGCCACATTGATAGTCAGGGAGCAAAGGGAGAGAGACATGAAGGCTGGCGCTCAGCTTGCTGCCCCCTTTGCCCTTCGCGTTCAGTCTGGACCCCCAGGCCACAGGGTGCAGCCACTCTCATTCAGACTGCATGTTCCCTCCTGGGTCACACCTCTCTGTAAACGCCTTCGGAGACACAGCCACAGACGTGTCTCCTGGTGGACTCCACATCCAGTCAGGTTGACACTGAAGCCGTCACAGTATCTGAAAAGCAGGTAGGGTTGGTGAGAGGTGAGGGACAAGTTGATGAGAGCGACTGGTGTTTGCTCTTCAGTGTTAGACTACGAGGTGCTGGAAGACAGCCATCAAGATACATCTCCTGGGCATGTGGAGGCAAGCGTTCTAAGAGGGTCTGAGCAGTGAACCTGGAAATGGGTCTGGACGAGTGACCTTCCCACATGCCAGGACGAATGGAGAAAGATGGCCAGGGACGTTCAGAAGACACTCTGCTAGCCAAAGCAGCTATAAAACTTTTAATCTACCAAGGGTGGAGATGAAGTTCAGTCACAGATGGTTGCCTCGCACACATAAGGCCCCGGGTGTGGTTCCCCAGTGCTATGTAAACAAAAACAAGATTATCTTAATGCAAAATAAAAACCTCCCAAGATGCAGCAGCTTCCAAACTAGGCTGAGGATCAAGGCCAAGGGCAGTCTTGTTCTGCACATTCTTAAAGGCTTCCCTGCGCTCACAGCTGGGATGTCTGCACCGCAGGTCTGATCTGAAGGGGCTCCTCTTCCACTCTTTCGAAATCGCAGCCACTCAGCTGAGGGCCCTGAGTAATCAGAGCTCAGAGTCCTGCTCAGTTCCTGGCAGATGGCAAGGGCTCCCACCCCACTGTGATGTGCTACTCTGGGCAGCACCCTTAAAACATCCTATGAGGTCACCACTCAGCAATCTTCGCTAGAAGGTGGCCTTTCGTGCGTGCATCCAGCTCCTGCTGGGTTCCAGAAAAATTCTTAGGAGGTATGATTCCTGCCCACAAAACTGAGAATTCATTTCCCCTTTTACAGGAAAACCGTCTGCTCTTAGTCAAGAGCAAAATGATCTCCCCGAGTTGAGTAATCAAGTTGAAAGCTGGACTCAGCTGTCTATTTCACTGCCGGAGCAGTTTAGGGGTGAGCACCACAATGAGTCATTTCCTGGAGCCCCAAAAAGTGTAACTATAACTCACCTAGTCATTCTGTGTCCTCAGGCTGTCAGAGTGACTGGGCAGCAAACTCAGCAGAACGGTGGGTTGCTTTAAAGAAGGTTCTGAAACTCCGTAGGGAGGAAATAGTAAATGGCCCGGCGTGGCCGAGTCCTGGACTGCTGTGAGACACTGCCTCCTGTCTTCCCTGTGGAGTGAGGGACTTTCTCCTGGGCATTGGGTGCTGTGAAGTTTTGAGTGGACAGCAATGGGCCTTGGCAGCCCAGCCTCAAGCTCCCGCAGAAGTCATCCGTGGTCAGCTGTGGACCCCAGCTTTTTCTTTAAAGGATAGAGGCTCAGGGTTGGAGAGATGGCTGAGCTGGTGAAATGCTTGCCTTGCAGGCATGAGAATCTAAGTTCAGTTCCCAGCACCCACATAAAAAGCCAGGCATGGTGGCAAGTGCTTGTAATGTTAGTGCTGGAGAGGCAGAGGCAGGAGGATTCCCTGGAGCTCACTGGCCAGCCGGCTGGGCCTACCCAGCAAGCCCCGGGTCCTGTGAGACACCATTTCAGAAAACAAGGTGAGCAGTTTCTAGGAAGTACACCTGAGGTTGACCTCTGTGTGGGAGGCCAGCTCCCACCTTTTGAAGGGTTCTTATGAGAGAGGGATAAGAAAATATTAGATAGAAAGAGAGACCTAGTTGACGAGAAGAAAGACAGAAACACAGGATAGCTTCAGGAGGACCTGAGTCAATACCCAATGGCCTCTTCCATTTATTCAAAAGGGCTTTTTATAACAATGCCAAGGGGCAGGGCAAAGACCTCCCCCTTGCAAGATCAAAGCACACCGCACAGCCAAGTGCAGACCTTTCCAAACACCTGGTAACCACACCAGTGACCAAATCATCCATTTGCAGCCTGCTGGGTAAAGCAAGCTCAGATTCTCTGATCCTGAGTAATTTGGGACTCCACACCTCTGGCCTCCACATATGTGTACATACCTGCTCATACACCTGCCCACATGTGCTCACACATTTGTCTACACATCTGAGGATAGACACACATAAACACACACACACACTCATATACTCACATTCACACTCACAGAATAGAGGCTTGCAAGGGTGAGTGAGGCAAGAATGACCCAGAGACATAGTGGTTAAGGGTGGGATTTTCACTCTGATGGCTCCTGACATCTAATTTGCCACAACCACTTGCCCACTGAGTTGATGGTTCTCTGACTCTCTACCTCACCATCCTCCTGAGAAGCAGGGATGATGCTTGTTGCAAGGGTTTTGTAGAGACCATGGGAAAGCATAGGGCAGTAGGTTTTTTCATTCTGTAAATTCAGTCAGAAGGCGCCATCGTCAGAATCTCACCTCCTGCACAGTCCTGTCCTCTTTCTTTCTTTCTTTTTGGTTTTTCAAGACAGGGTTTCTATGTGTAGCATTGCACCTTTCCTGAAACTCACTCTGTAGCCCAGGCTGGCCTCAAACTCAGAGATCTGCCTGCCTCTGCCTCCCGAGTGCTGGGATTAAAGGCGTGCGCCACCACCGCCCGGCTCCTGTCCCCTTCTGAGGGGAGAGGAGTGGGTCTGCTTGGGTGACCTGGAGTTAGGCCCCACCCCTTCCACCTGCCCGGTGACTCACTGACTCCTTGCTGTCAGAATGAAACGGGAGTCCTTACAATCATTGGCCTGTTGTCTTTTCTATTTTCTTTCCTTTTTCATCCTCCTCCTCCTCTTCATTTACAACCTCCCTGTAGCCCAGACATACCTCATATTCCCAGACTTCCTGCTTCAGTCCCTCAGGTGCTAAGATTACAGGGGTGCGTCATTACCATCCCCTCCTCTCCCCTCCTATCCCGACCTTGCACCCCTCCCATAGCTCTCTTGGTTTTTCCTTCCTCTCTCCCTCCCTGTCTTTCCTTATTCCTTTCTTTGACTCCGGGGATTGGTCCCAGGACCCCTGTACGCTAGCCATGCACTCTACCACTGAGCCACACCCCAGCACCGTCCTTATTGCTCTTGTCCAGTTACAGAAACGTCCAAAAGCTGCTTCCAATTTTTAGGAGGTGACCCACTGGGGCCAGTCAGCCCGGACGAAGCACAAGAAACCTTGGAGCACCATGCACAACCTCCATCTACTGTGAGGTCAAGGGAACAGGCGCCTAACGTTAGTGTGTAGGAGTTCCTCAGAAGAGTTCTCCTCAGTTCTGACATCCTTCTCCTAAGTGGGATGGAAGAGGTGAGGTACACAGCCTATCAGCCAGCAGCATCGTGCAGGCTGACAGTTGTGTCTCGTCTCATCAACCAGGCTTGGTCTGCAGGCTTGACAAAACCTGTGACAGTGAGTGACAGGCAGGGCAGCAGAGTTAACCCTCTGTCTTCGTCCCTGTTGCCCTACAGTAGGGGGAAGGTGCTCAACAACTCTGCAGTGAAGGCCGCTGCACACTGGGAGGGGAACAAATCCAAGGGGTAGTTCAGAAGAAACCAGTTCCTTGACTGGACATAAATTTAGCCATCGGTCACTCTGCAAACGCCTGCCAAGACCCTAATGTGGCTCCAGAGGCTGGCAGTGCGGGCAATGTGTTGGGTGATACCATGTTCTCCCAGAGGGAAATAAGTGAAAGCATTTCTGTAGGTTCCCGGGGTGACAGGGCCAAGCATACCAAGAGTTGTCTAGCATAATGGAGTTGTTTAGCCCAGGCATGCTGGCACACACGCCTCTAATCCCAGTCTCAGACGTCTGTGGCAGGAGGATCCTGAATTCAAGACTACCAGCCTGTGCTACACAGTGAGACCTTGTCTCAAAAAGGCAAAGAGAGGACCTGGAGAGGTAGCTCAGTTGGTAGAGTGTTTGGTGTGCAAGGGTGAGAACTGAGTTCAAGCCCTAGAATTTGTGGGAAAATTAAAAACAGCCAGTCATGGTGATGTATGTTTATAATCCCAGAGTCCAGGAGAAAGAAACAGGCAGATCTCTAGGGCTTCCTGGCTTAGCCAGCTTAGTGGAATTGGCAAGTTTCCATCCAATGAGAGACTCTGTCTCAAAAAATAAGGTTGACAGTATCCTGAAGAATGACCCTGAGACTGATCTCTGATCTACACGCATGCAAATACACACACACACACACACACACACACACACACACACACACTCAAAGGAGAGAGGAAGAAGTTTTCCAGTGCCACTCTCTTGATCAGGTAAACAGAGTTTGCCAAGATGTATGGAAAGAGTGAAGAGACACTTAAAAAAAAAAAAATTCTTGGCCACAGCAGGGCTGATGCTGGCTACACCCAGCAACTACCCTGTGTTGTGTTGAGGAACACGGCTTCTGGGGAATGGCTTTCATATCAGAGGAGCTCTCTAAACATCTGCTGCTGCGTCCATATTCCTAAGAATGACTTCAACAGAAGGCCAGGAACAGGCCTGGCCCACGGGGCACCAAGAAGAGCCTCAAAGCCACGGGAAGCAGAGGGGCGTTCCAGCTCTCCTCTTGGCTGCAGAAACCCACTTCCCGGTAGCTGAGGGAAGAGGCGGGAGCTCCTGGGGACCCCAGTGAGAGGTCAGCAGGGTTGATGCCATCTACAGTGTGAGGTATGGTTATTTTGAGACTTGGGGGCATACTTTTGAGACATGATAGGGAAATATGCAAAGCCTTTATGATGGGGGTAAAGGGACAGAAGAGAGGGTTTGTTTTTCAAAATGGATTCTGTGTGTGAGATATATATGTAAGTGTTCATGTGGATGTGTGTACTGTACACACATGTGGAGGCCAAACATGCATGCCAGTTGTCTTTCTGCATCATTCTCCACTTTTTAAAAATTATGTTGCCTGTGAATGAAGGTCCCAGAGTCAGAGCCCCTGGAGGTGGAGTTTTGGGCAGTTGTGAGTTGCCTAACCTGGATGCTAAGAAGCAAATTCTGGTCCTCTGCAAGAGCAGTGTGCTCTCTTAACCACTGAGCCTTCTCTTCAGCCTTTCTACCTCAGTTTTTGAGATAGGGTCTCTCATTGAAGCTCACTGATTGGCTAGTCCAGTGCTGGGATCGTGGGCACACAGCCACACTGGCTTTTCACATGGGTCCTGTGCGGCAAACGCTTTACTGACTGAAACGTCTTTCCAGGCCTGGACTTATTTTTTATGCTATTTATCTATTTATCTATTTATCCATTTATCTATCTACCTATCTATCTATCTATCTATCTATCTATCTATCTATCTATCTATCTATTCATTCATTCATTCATTCATTCATCCCCCCCCACACACACACACACAGCTGTGTAGCTCTGGCTATCCTGGAACTCACTTTGTAAACCAGGCGGGCCTCAAACTCAGAGATCTGAGATCTGCCTGCCTCTGCCTCCCAGGTGCTGGGGACTAAAGGCATACACGCCACCACCGCCCAGTTTAGACTTCCTTTACTTATTTCCTGGGGAGGGGCACATGCATGCCGCAGTGTGTATGTGGAGGTCATAGGACAACTTTTGGGAGCCAGTTCTAGCCTTCACTATGTGGGTCCTAGGGATTAAACTCAGGTCATACTCTTGACTACCGAGTTCCTTCATCCACTGAGCCATTTCATTAGCCCAGGGGACTTGTTTTTCCTAATTAAAAATTTCAGGTTAGCATAGGAAGAGATGGACGTCACCATGGCGTCAGCAAACATAGATGACAATTTGCTTTGTTCTCCCCTTCACTGAACCCTCCCCCCTCCAGCTGGTTCCTTTCATCCCCAGTTAGTTCCTCTTCTGCTTTCCTATTCCATGTGTTTCTTTGCTGTCTTTATTTTCCACCTCCCTTAAGGTCTCCTCTTTCCCTTATGATTCTCTTTCTAGTTTTGTGACCTACATACACACATAAATACACACACACACACACACACACAAACACACACGCACATAAACACGCACACATAACACACACACAAACACATAAACACATACACATAAACACGCACACTCACAAACACATACACGAATAAACACACATATAAACACACACACATAAACACAGATATGTAAACACACACACATATAAACACACAAACACACATAAACACACATATAGAATTTTATGTTTAGGTTTAGCCTATGAGAGCAACATGCTGTGTCTTTCTGAGGCTGATTTATTTCACTAAACATAATGATTTCCGGTTGAAAATAAACTTTTATTTTGGTTGTTTCAGGGTTCTTCAGGGGAAGTTGTTTTGGTTTGATTTGTTTTGTTTACGACAGGCTCTTCCTGTGTAGCCCAGGCTAGACTCAAATTCAGGATCCTCCTGCTTTTGCCTCCTGAATGCTGGGATCACGGGCAGGTGCCACCAAGGCCACTGATAAAGGGCTTCCAAAGACACTACTTTGAGATTCAAATTACTCCAGATGAATAGAACTTTTAAATTGTTTGAATAAGGATTATTATTTTTTTAAATAATTTATTTCTTTTTATTTTATGTGCATTGGTGTTTTGCCTGCATATATGTCTGTATGAGGGTGTCAGATCTTGGAGTTATAGAAAGGTGTGAGCTGCCATGTGGGTGCTGGGAGTTGAACCTATGTCCTCTAGAAGAGCAGCCAGTGCTCTTGACCACTGAGCCATCTCTCCAGCCCCGAATAAGGATTATTTTAATAAGCTTGTATTTAATAGACTTCATTTTATGTATTTGTTTGTTTAGAAACAGAATCTTCCCTGTGTAGTTTGCACTGCCTGAGGTTCAGGGATTATAGGTGTGCCCTACCCCATCAGGTCTATTTTACAAATATTTTTTTCAGATTTTTTAAAAATCTTTTCAAAATCATCTCTCAATCCTGAATGTAACTGGAAGCATATAGTTTTCTTGTTGTTGTTGAGGCCACCGTTTCTCCTAAAATGCAAAACCTGAACTTGCCAGGATTTTTTTTTTAAGCTGTCTACTTATTTCGATAACTGCAAGAATCATTTCAAAGCCATTTAATCACCAGTATTCAAAGGCATGTCTGGGCACTGAGGTATGGTGGAGCCTTGAACGTGAAAGAGACCCCAATGCTGTTGGCCAACAACCATGGGTTATCTTTGAAGATCCTGGGAGTGACCTGGCTCCTGACTCTTTGTTTCTAAAGTATCATCTTCACCATTTCAAGACACAATGTTTTGGAAACTGCCCCTCTAGTGGTCAGATTCTAAAGTTACAGTGTGATCAGCAGGAGTGGAGTAGACAAGTGAAATGGCTTCAGGGGTGAAAAGACACAGCCACTGGTGGTGATGTACCCCATTAATCCCAGCACTGGGGGATGGGGGCAGGTGGATCTCTGAATTTGAGACTAGCCTGGTCTACAGAGTAAGTTCCAGGACAACCAGGGCTATACAGAGAAACCCTGTCTCAAGAAGGGTGTGTGTGTGTGTGTGTGTGTGTGTGTGTGTGTGTGTGTGTGAAGGTGCCTGCTGCTAATAGATCTAACAACCTGAGTTTGATCTCCAAGATCCACACTGTGGAAGGAGAGAACTGACTTCCACATGCATGTAGTGGCACACATATGTGTCCCCCAACAAACATATAAATAAATAATTGTAATAAAAATAGTTTCTTTTACAAAGATACAAAGAAAGAAGAGTAGGGAACCCCTTATCTTGTGGAGTTGGGAATAGATTTGGAGCTGTTGACGTAAACGTCATTTAACTTTCTGAGTCAAATTTCTGCATCAAATCAAAGGAAACTCTCATAAGTAACCCAGTATGGCTCCCTAGGGCAACTGGCTCTGTGTGGATACCCCTGGGAGATGTTAGCAGCAGAGCTGAGGCGGCTGAGCTCTCTCAGCTACAGCTCCTGGCCAGTGAGTATGTTTCTGTACATAACAGGGTGATGACAGCCACTGGCTCCTGCCATGGCCTGCCCACTTCTTTCCTGGTTCATTCTTTCTTCAGAGCAGTACACCAGTATTTCTGTTGCAGGACACATAGAGTACAAGATGCTGGATCTTGGATGCTTTGGACCTGGGCTTCTTACCTTCATTGTTAAAGGCTTTCAGACTGCATATTGGCCTGCATCATCTTCTTTAGAGAGATTGAAAAGCTTTGGGGTACCAACCACCCAGACAGTACTATCAGTCAATCCAGGAATATCCTTCTCTCTTTTGTTTTTTTGTTTGTTAGTTTTTAAACAACAACCAAGTAGACAACACTCATATTGGCATTTTCCATGCATCCTCTAACAGACTCACACTTCCTCTCTCCAGTTCTCCTTGGTCTGTAACAAGAATGCCCCTTATTCAATAGCAGATGCACTGTGATGTGGTTGAAGACACCTTATTTTATGGGAAAACCTGGCTTGTCATTTGTAAGTGGAGGCAGAGCTTTTCTGTCCCATCTGCCTGTTCCTAAATACCCGGCACCTGCTTCCCAAATTACCACACAGAGGCTTATATTAATTATAAATGCTTGGCCAATTGCTCAGGCTTATTACTAACTAGCTCTTACCTTTAATTAACCCATTTCTATTTATCTATGTATTGCCATGTGGCCATGACTTTACCGGTCCTCTGGCATCTTGTTTCTTGGGTGGCTCACTGGCATCTCCCCCAACTCTGTCCTTCTCCATCTCAGTCCTCAGTTTGATTACCCCACCTAACTTCCTGCTTGGCTACTGGCCAATCAGCATTTTATTAGCAAATGAGAGTAATACATAGTCATAGTGTACAGAAGGATCATCCCACAGCAGTCATTTCAACAGATTCCAACCACATAACCCTTCCACTCTTCACCCAAAGAGTCAGCAGCTACTTCTGTGGCCATGCACTTATTTGTCATAGAAAGTACAAAGTTTCTATTCATCACCCACTTCAGTGAGTCTCTGACAGCCATGGCTGGATGGAGAGGTTCAGCGTCATCTTGACACAGCTGTCAGCCCAGGAGGCATCATGGAAAAGAGCCCTTACACAGCTATTTTTGTTGCTTGCTTCGAGACAGGATTTCACATTGTAGCTCAGGGTGATCCCGAACTCACAAGTTTCCTGCCTCAGTTTCCTAAGCACTTGTGAAATTACAGGCATCAGCCACCACACCCAGCAGGAAAAAATGGTTATTTTTCATTTTGTTGTATGCATGCATGCAAGCGTTATTGATTTATTTCATGTGATACTAGGGTGTGAACCCAGACATACTGGGCAAGCTCTCTATAGATGAGCTACACTCCTAGCCCCATGTGCTCCTGTCTTCATGGTGACTGCTGACTTCACTTGAACAGAAAAGCAAAGGACTGTCTTTCCAAGACATGCATACTTTTATATATAACATCTTCCCTCTACTCTGCCTCCTACAGACACAGAGGAATGTGTGGCACAGTGACACATGGCAGCTATGGTGCCACCTTTGAGCTCCATTATAATCTTACGAACAGAGGTTGTTGTGCACTGAATCTTGTCATGTAAGGCATACCTACACATTCCTGTTTTATGGACCACATCAAGTAAACACAGACAATCAAACTATTAAGTATGCAAACAGAGACTTAGGGAAATAGACATGAATATTTACATAACCCAAGGAAGGCTTTGTGAGGATGGTGTCAGAGAGAGAAAATAAGGTGTCTGATTACTGGCTGGGCTTGGGCTTGCCTTTTTCAAAAGAGATGAAAATGACAACTAGTAGAAAAACTGGCTATAGCATCTAATATAAAGAGTGTATCCAGTGTGTGTGTGTGTGTGTGTGTGTGTGTGTGTGTGTGTGTGTATACCTGAAAACTTGTACATATATAAGGCTGATGTGTGGAGTCTTCCTCAGGTACTCTCCATCGATTTTTGAGACAGGGTCTCTCACTGACCCTGGAGCATTCCAGTTCTGCTACACTGGCTGGCCTGTAAGCTCCAGGGATCCTCCTGTCTCTTCCTTCCACCAGCATTGGGGTTACAGATGTGTATCATCATACTCAGTTTTTAAAAAAAGATGTATTTATTTTATGTATATGTGTGTGTCTATGTGATATGTATGTGCATGTGAGTGCAATACCCATGGAGGCCAGAAGAGGGCATCAGATCCCCCTAGAACTGGAATTAAAGGTGGTTGTGAGCTGTCATGTAGGTGCTGAGAACTGAACCTGGGTTCTCTTCAAAAGCGACAAGTGCTTTTAACCACTGAGCCACCTGCTCAACCTCCATTTTCAGCTTTTATATAGGCGCTGGGAATCAGTGCTCAAGTCTCCCCATGCTTTCACAATAAGTATTTTACCAACTGAGCTACCTCCCCAGACCCACAAAGAATATATTCATAATGCATGAAGTATGCTAGAAAACTCAAAAGAGATAGAATATCATAAGAGGAAAATGTCACTGATGGCCAGCAGCCAGAGGGGACCACCTGTTATCACAAATTAAAGAAATACAAATCAAATCAAAAGACTGAACACACATTCAAAAGATTTTTATTGAAGATTTGTGACTGCAACATGTATCTACTACAATATCCAGTTTAACACGTTATCAAATTCTACAACTTTAAAAACAAATATCAGAGCCATAGGCCAATGCAGTTTTATTTATTAACCAATCAGAGCACACATATTTACAGCATACAGAAAGACATCCCACAGCAAATCTTTGTACATTTATTTTTTGTTTGTTGGGGGTGGGGCACATATACCATGGCGTTCATATGGAAGCCAGAGGACAACTTGAAAGAGTAGGTTCTCTCCTTCCACTATGTGGGTTCCAGGGTTGGAACTCAAGTTGCCAGGCTTGGCAGCAAGCACCTTTACTAACTGACTCATCTTGAAAGCCCATAAATTTGAAAGTTGACTTAGTTATATTAGAATTATACACAAAGACAAAATCATTCATAGGGTCTGGTGATGTTGCTCAGTGGTTAAGAGCACGTGCTGCTCTTTCAGAGGACCTGGGTTTGGCTCCCAGAACCCATGTAGCAGCTTACAGCAGTCTGCAAACTGTGCACAATATTCTGGTGCACAGCTAAGTTCTTGGCTTCCAAACTTTTTAAGAACCTTAATGTAAAATTAATTAGTTCAGTTATCTCCTCCTAAAAAGTTCAGATTTTGGCCTAGCTTTTTAGAAATAATTTTTTGAGACTTGTTTATTTAATATGTGTGGCTGTTTGTAATTAAGTACATGCAGTGCCCATGGAGGCCAGAAAAGGGCATCAAATCCCCTGGAACCGAGGTTACAGACAGTTGTGAGCTACCATGTGGGTGCTAGGAATTGAACCTGAGTCCTCTGGAAGAGCAGCCAGGGATCTTTTTTTTTTTTTTTTTTTTTTTCAAATTTATTATATATACAATGTAATGTCTGCATGTATCCTTGCAGGCCAGAAGAGGGCACCAGATCTCATTACAGATGGTTGTGAGCCACCATGTGGTTGCTGGGAATTGAACTCAGGACCTCTGGAAGAACAGCCAGTGTTCTTAACCGCTGAGCCATCTCTCCAGCCCGCAGCCAGGGATCTTAAACCATCTCTCCAGCTCCCTGACCTAGCTTTTTAAAGAATAACAATAAAAATGCCAAGGGATGGATTTCTCTCATGTGGAGAAGTTCTGTTGATTCTCACTCCCATGCTAGCTGCAGCTGAGTATGTCAGGAAAGTGTACTCAGGTGACCTGGAAGGGATACAGATGTTTCCAGAACTTCCTGGAAAGCCAGGCTGTGAGCACTGGTTGTGATTGTAGAGTTTTCACTCTCCACTTACATAAGCATTTGTATGCAAGCATGGATGTGCAATCCTGAATGTGTGTGTGCTGGTGTGTGTATCCTAGGAGGACACATGAGTGCAAAAACGTCAATCCATGGCTTGAAGGTCACAAGAAAAGAGAAAAGGAGATGTCAACTGCTGGCTGGAAACTCGGCAGCTGGCCTAGGAGACACTCTCCACCGGGGAAAGCCTTCTGCCAAAATAATTGAGAATCTTGTAAAGATAACTTTCCCATGGAGCCAAAAAGAATGCTGGGCCAGAGAGACAAAAGACACGCATCGTAATCTTGACGGTCATTCATAAAACACGCTTTGTCTATTCAGGGAGACTTCAGTACTTGGCTCTGTGGGCCGAGGGGAAGAAAGAACAAGGAGGAATTTTTATTGAGTTACTCTTTCAGTGAACTGAGCTTTCTATGAAGGAATTGAAGCCAGCTTCATTCAGTACTTTTGTTTTTAAAGCAAGGCTTGTTTTAAGTTAGAGACATCATATGGAAAATGATTTTGCTGAATGGTTCCTGGAAACTTTTTAACAATTGATGATTTTTAAAAACTGAATACAATCTAGGGGATAAAGGGTTTTTTTTGTTTGTTTGTTTTAATGTTTTCTATTAGTATTGTATTAGTATTCTATTTGCTTGCATTAAGTGTACATGATACTGGGTTTCATTATGACATTTTCATACATATGATAGTGTATTCTGGCCATATTCACCTCTTACTGATCCCTCTCAAGTCCTTCTAGTCTCCATTCTTTTCCAAACTAACAACCTACTCCTTTTCTGATTTTATATCTTCTTTGTGTGTGTGTGTGTGTGTGTGTGTGTGTGTGTGTGTGTGTGTGAGAGAGAGAGAGAGAGAGAGAGAGAGAGAGAGAGAGAGAGAGAGAGAGAGAGAGTGAGTTTCACAGGGTTGCCTACAGGAGCATGGGTCGTGTGGGGCATCTTACCAGAGGCTGTGCCATTGGAGAAGATGTCCCATGGGATGCTTAGCTTTTAGGTAAGGATTACTTGTCTGGAAAAAGGGCACGAAACATCTGTGTAGTCCACAGGCATAATCCCTGCCCTCAGCCCACAGTAGCAAAAGACCACGAGAGGAGGCCTACCATTTGTACACACTGAGTTTTTAAGGTTTTAAGACTTTTCCTGAGGGTTTTTTTTAATTAAATTTATGAGTTTTTCTTCAATTAAATTTATTTGTTTATTTTACATCCTGACCGCAGTTTCCCCTCCCTCCTCTCCTCTCATTCCTTCCTCCCATCTCCCCTCTGCTTCTGTCCAGAAAGGGGCAGGCCTCCCATGGGTATCAACAAAGCACGGCGTATGGAGTTGCAGTAAGACTAAGCACCTCCCCTGTATTAAGGTAGGGCAAGGCGACCCAGTATGAGAATAGGTTCCCAAAAGCCAGTTCAAGCATTAAGGACAGTCCCTGCTCCCATGGTCAGGAATCCCACAAACAGAACAAGCTACACAACTGTCACACATGGAGGGGCTAAGTCAGTCCCGTGCAGATTCCATTGCTGGTGGGAGAGGAACCCTGACAGCCACTTTGGAAATCAATATGGTGGTTTCTCAGAAAACTGGGAATCAATCTACCTCAAGACAGTTTTGTTTGTTTGGTTTTGGGTGTTTGGCTTTTTTGTTTGTCTGTTTTGTTTTGTTTTTAAGGATTCATATGCTAGGTAGCTCATCTGAAGCTGTCCATCAGCAACTGGAATGAGGCCAGCTGCAAGGAGAAGGCTCTGGAACAGAACATCATTCCTCCAGAGGCCTCCCACCCTGTTGGCAGCAGCAGTAGAGTTATGATCAAATATTTATTAGCCGTGCTTCTGGCTGGGCTGTCTCAACAGAGGGGAAATCAAGTATCGAAGGAAGGATTGCTCATCAGAGCAACATCCTAGCCGTGGACAAACATCTGCTCTTTAATTACGCCGGGCACTTTCCAAGCACCCCTCCCTCCTTTTCCTCCGATGCGTGCTCTTCTTTCGCAACTGCATTTAGTCATGGCATTTCCAGGGCTGCTCCATCTAGGGAGGAAGCCCATAGCCAGTGAGTCAGATCTGTAACTCGTGAAAAGGATCACGTGAATGAAGAGCAGATGGCCTGGTGTAGTTAGTATAGAGGCAGTTAGAGGAGGACATTGTCATCTCTCACACCGTTTGAGTCCATCTATTTTCCACTGCTATAACAAAATACCCCAACCATGTAATTTATAGAATATGTTTATTCTCCTCATGACTCTGGAGGCTGGGAAGTTCAAGAGCATGGTGCCCGTACCTGCTAGTCTTAACGTTGCAGAAGACGTCACAGTAAGATTGCAAGTGTCCGTTCAGATCTAGCTTCCTCTTACTAACCCATCAGTCACTTCTTGGGGACCCCATCCTGATGACCTCATTCAATCTTCATTACCCCCCCAAAATCCCAGCTTCAAACACTGTTGACCTATGAATATGGGGGGTTCGGTTTCTAGCCCATGGGATCTGGGAAGATAGATGCAGGCTGTGACACCCCACCACCATGGAATTCAACCTGTGGCTGCCTCATCCCATCCACCAATCCCCAGTCATTCATCCAAGTGTGAGTGCAGACAAGTCAGGATCAGGGCTGGGGAGATGAGTCAGTGGGTAAAGCATGGGTCTTAGTTTGCCTGTCTGCTGTTGTGATCAAACATTGAACAAAATACGATCTGGGGAAGAAAGGCTTTATTTGGCTTAGCGATTATAACCATCCTCAAGGGATGCTTCAAGGCAGAAGCCTAGAGGCTGGAACTGAAGCAGAGACAGAACTGCTCCATTGCTTACTGGCTTACTTACTCTCCATGGCTCAATCACTCCTCCTCCTCCTCCTCCTCCTCCTCCTCCTCCTCCTCCTCCTCCT